>PVLC010004432.1:0-24107 GCA_004027655.1 Graphiurus murinus
GGAGGAGGAGGAAAGATTTGTTACAGAAGGCTGCTCACATGATTATGGGGCTGAGGAGTCCCTTGATCTGTCCTCTGCAAACCAAAGAGCCAGGAACCTGGTGGAGTAGTTCAGCTGGAGTCAGAGTACCTGTGAGCCCGGGAAGCCAATGATACAGCTGCCTGTTGGAGAGGCAGCTCGTGCAGACCCTGGAGCCTGGAGCTTCGAGTAGCGGGCAGAAGATGGACGTCTCTGCCACAGAAGGAACTAAGGTCTCCCCTCCTCTTCCCTAAGTGTGACAGGCAGGACAGTGGATGACCCGCTGACTCGTCCTTTGTGTGCCTCCCCTGGCCTGGGGGTGGAGGGGACAGGAGGTGTCGCTGACGGCCGTGTGAGGCGCTGGAAGACAGTCTTAGCGAAGTAGAGACAGGTTGTCCTCTGCACCTTGAGGACAAGGACTGTCCCATTGTCAGGCCCTGGATGTGGCGGCACAAGGCACAGAGCGTGGACTTCACTGGCTGGGCACAGGGAGGCCTGTCTGGAGGACAGTGGGCAGTGTGGTCCCGGGAGGGGTGCAGAGGACCTCCGGCCACCTGTAATGTTTTACTTTTGTGCATAAATCAAAAATTTTGAGGTAAAGATCTTATACTGTCTCACTTCAGGTGGAAGGCTTATGTTTGCTTATTATATTTCCCCTGATATTGTTGTAGTTTCCTTTTTCCAAATACGAAATGCAAAAATAAATAACAATGTTTAAGAAGAGTGTTACTCCCCAGCTGAATCATTTCCCTGAGATGCATAGAGCTTCCCATTCGGAGGTTTTAAAACTAGTCTGCAAGACTCCGGCTTTATGATTTTGACAACAGGGTGTTAAAAACAAACCACCCAGCACCTTCCAATTGACATCTATCTGTTTAATAGTTTAAACTCTATTGCTTTTTTAATGTTCTCATAATGTGCCATTCATTTTGTGGCTACATCTCTGAACAAATCTAATCTTGGTCCTCGACTCCCCATTTTTCTTAACTCTTTAATAATAATCTGGCAATGGCATATCAGGGTGGAAATTGCTTCTGAGGAATGTTGTAATAAATAGATGTCAGGCATATTACATAGGATTTGCTTACTTTTGATTTAAAAAGACAACATTTAATCTAAGAACTTAGAACTCAGAGAATACATCTTGCGCGCCCAGCGCTGGTAAGTAAATGTGGATCCGAGAAAAGGAGATGTCTCCCTCCTCGCCAGCCCCAAATTAATCATCCGGCACCTGCCTCTAAGCACGGGGTGCGGTCACCTTTGCATATTCCAACAGTGAGCAAATATTGACTCCAAGGCCGGCGGCCGGCATGCTCTGGGCAAATGGCATCCGGAGGAGTAATTGAGGTCCTCGGAGGAGAGCGGGATGGTGGGGCAGCCCCTCCCGAGGTGGGCGCAACTCCAGGGACCCACGCAGGAGGCTTCTGTCTGAGGAGCCACTCCAAGAGGCGCAGGAGTATGCCCACCGCTGATGATGTCAAGGGCAGGTCATGCAAAGAAATTGACGCAAAACCCACATCGAAACGGTGTCTTCCTGTTTTCTCCAGCAGGATCAGAAGAGGCCTGGCCCATGAGGAGGGCTTGTACTGTCGGGAACCCACTTCTACCCGCTTTCTGGTAAAGGAGCCAGGGTGGGTTCCTGCTTCTCAGTTTCGTTCTGTGAAGTACAGCACATTAGGGAAGAGTCTTTGGGGCTGTCTATTCTAATTCCCTCAGTTAGCATGAGGAAGCAGAGATGGCTACCTCCAGAGGGCCTGGGGCGTTTGCACCCTGAACATCTCTGGCCCAGAGACGTGTAAAAAGCCACAGTGACCCGCGCACTTGACTTCAGTCACTGCTGACCCGCCGTGCAGTGACAGTGGTGTCTGTTCTGGGTGGTTGCAACAGCCTCTTAAATCCTGCCCCTGCTGCGGGGGCCTCAGCACCTGGACCACCACCGTGACCTCTATAAGATCACAGCCCGCACGCATGGGTCACTCGTGCTCCACAGCTATCCCTGAATAAAGTCCCGTGCACCTCTCAGACCTCCAGGCCTGCCACAATGGAGCCACGCAGGCCCCCTCTGCCCTTCCACCAGGCAGCTTCCCAGTCCCGCCAGACCTTCTAAGGGCTCGAGTGGCCCTCGGCCTCCTGGCTCTGGTGCGCGCTGTCCCTGTGCTGGACCGCTGGCTGTCTCCCGCCCCACCCACTTCTCCTGATCAAGCAGCCTCACTCAGATCTTGGATCGGACTTCCTTGGTCCTAGACGTTTTCTCTGAGGCCCCAAGACAGGACCAACCCTTCTCTCTAGAGAACTTTCCCTCCCTGTCCATCGGTGACAGTGCCTCCTGACCACAGAGGTGGACAGTAACCCCTGTCTGCAGCTGGCTAGGGTGGGCCTGTGGCCAGCTGGTCCCTCTGGCCCCATCCTAACATGTGAACTGGGGAGGTGAGCCCCCTCTTGTTGGGCGTACCTGGAGCGATGGCTTCCGCTCTCCCCGTGGCTTTGTCCCCCTGAGCTAGGGCCCAGAGCTCCCTCGCCCCTCGTGAACAGCTGTCCTCGGTGGGAAGCAAATGGCCAATGGGGGACAGAGGCAGAGCTGAGAGAGAGAGAGAGAGAGAGAGAGAGAGAGAGAGAGGGAGGGAGGGAGGAAGGGCCCCAGCGGCAGGGTCTGTGCTCCTGGACCAATGACCTGGCTCCCCAGCCTCAGCCATTCTTTCTGTTGCTCAAGCCAGTGTGAGGGGTTCTGTTCCTGTCAACCGCCGTCCCCATAGCCTGCCCTCTCCAATTTGCAGGACCCTGAGGCTGTCCGTTCAGTAACTGGACTGCTCAAATCACCACCCCCGTGACCCTAAGATGGTCCACTCTATAGCGTATGCACAGGTGTGCAAGATGAGTGGTCGGAAAATATGTGTGGAAGAGAGAGAGGAAGGGGGAGGGGAGGGGCAGGATGGGGGGAAGGGCTCCAGGGACCATGGACAGAGGAACACGGCAGGCTGGTGCCCAGGACAGCTCAGACTTGTCTGTTTGGGCTACGAATTCTCTCTCTGGGGTAAGCAGACCTCCGCTCCTATCCATGCTGCAGTCTCCGGTCTGTGCAGGGGACATGACAGTGAGGCCGGAATGACCTGGTCAGGTGACTTTAGGCCTCCGGGGAATCCACAGAGACCGACACCACGCAAGGCTACTGAATCTGAACCGAGAGGCAAGTTGTGGACCCAGGGTTGGAATAGATGAGCCCCAAGTTTCTTTCTGAAGCCCGTGGGACTCTCTAGCCTGTAAGAGATTAACAAAAACGAGGCTGTGTGACACTCACCCCCCTGGGCTCAGAGTCCCAGAACTGCCTCTTGCTGAAGGAGAGGGAATCTCAGTTCTGGGGCTCAGGACACACGTGTCTGTAGTTCAGCGATGTCACCACTAGATGGCACCGCGTGCATCTCCGCCGCAGCTCCTTTGGGGTCTAGGGGTCCGGATCCAGAGCCCATGTGGGTTAGGGGATCGGGACCAGAAGAGGGTTGCAGGGACCACCGCTCACATGGAGCCAGGCCACACTCGGGCAGAAAGCCTGCAGGCCAGGGCTTAGTACTTGAGAGTCTTGTCCCCTTCCTGGAACTAAGCAAGAGAGATGTCCTAAGAGCTGGGACAGGAGGGGAAGGGCAAGGTGTAGCAGAGAGAGCTGGCGACGTTACAATTAGCCTCTGAAGTGCAACACGGCAGGCACACAGTGTAGGCATTTGTGGTGGCTTAAAGTTCCCAAAGGATTGAACAAACAAGACTGGACACAAGTCTGGAAGGCCGATACCTGCTTTGGGGGACTGACCAGCACACTCCCAGGCCCCTGCTCCCTGGCTCGGGCCAGGCTGTGCTTTCCTCAGCTCTGCCAGACCCTCGAGGAATGCCCAGGATCTGCATGTCCAGTTCCCAGGCCCCGCCCAGTCCTGAACTGCTCACCAGAAGACTGCAGGGTGCACCAACATGGCGACAGCTGGCCTAAGGTCTGAGATCTAGAAGGAGAGCCATCCCGTCCACACCAGGCCTGATAAGACCCATCCTGGAGCAAGGTCATCTGAAATGAGCAGTTCCAAAACAGCCGCCTGGAAGCCTCTTCAAGGTAGCCGTCACCTCTCCCTGAATCTTGGAAACGCTAAGAACAGTGCTCAGCAGGCTAGCGCACACTCGTACGAGCAGGCTCTCGGCTTCCCTTTGGGCGCTGCGAGCACGCGCTTTGAACTCAGAAGCGGACGCTCTGTAGAAGGCAGAGCCCGACTCACCGCCTCGGTGCGCATGTCCCGGCCATGCTGGTGACTGGCCTCTGTGCAGCCCTCCGGGGCTCGCAGAGAACCTTCCAGGCGTATGCTTGCCGAAGCCCCGGCAGTGCTGTGCAGTCGAGGGTGACTGTCCTGACACGGGTTCCTGATGGGTTTGCCGCTGTGCTCAGCCCTGGGTCATTTCCTGAGCTAGACTGTCCGCCCTGAGCCCAGGGAGAGGAGACTCCAAGAAGGTGACCCCTCCCTAATGAAGGAACCCCATTTAATGAGAAGAAGGGAGGGAGTGTGCTGCCCTACATATTTGAATGTTGATTAAAAAAATATATTTAACCTAAACGAAGCAAAGAGTAGCCAGAAAACACGCGGCTGAGGAGCCGAGTGAGCTCACTTGGTAGAAGCCTGCTTTGCAGGGACCCGGGGTGTTTGCAGGTCAAGCAATGTTTGGAGATCGGAATTTCATGAAGTGCTGGTTAACCTCCCCCCAAAACACACACACACACACACACACACACACACACACACACACACACAAGCTCACCCTGCAGAACCCAACACTCCTAATTTCACTGGAGAACAAGGTGGTGACCCTTTCCACACAGGGCAGCAGGTTGACCCAGCGGGCTGTCACAGCTTCAAACACACGCCAGAGCTCAGAAACACTGCGTCCACCCGCTCCTCTGCTGTCTCGCCTGCTGCTGGCTACGGGCAGAGTCAAAGTGGTCTCCTGGTAACCACTTCAAAACCAGCCCTGTCCCCCGAGAGCTGGGCGAAGCTGCAGCCACGGCACGGTGCCCTTCCCAGGCCAATTATTCCCGCCTGAACTTCAAACACCGAGCAGCAGAAATTAATTCAGTGGGAACTAGCTTGGAACTCGATCACACTGCCGGGAAGGAAGCCTCCTGCTCGGAGGAAATCAATAACACTTAACCCAGGACGCTCCGGCCAGGCACGCAGGCGTCGGGAGAGACCTCACCCCCGTGGCTCCCACACAGCAGACACCCCAGAAAGTAGAGGCCTAGTGGAGGCAGAGCCAGCCTAATGGGGAGGAGTTTGTGTCCATTTCCCACCCGTGGTAGCAGGCGGGATAATGACCTCTCTGCCACACTGGGCTCCTTCGCCTGGAGAGTCTCCAAGCTAGGTAAAACCCAAACTTTTTTTTTTTTTTTTTTTTTCGGTACTGGGGATTGAACTCAGGGGCGTTCTACCTCCGAGCTACACCCCCAGCCCTATTTTTTATTCTTTATTTTGAAACCAAGTCTCACTAAGTTGCGGAGTGCCTCACTAGGTAGCTGAGGCTGCCCACGAACCCGGATCCTCTGGTCTCAGCCTCCCGAATGCTGGGATTACAAACGTGCACCACCACATCCGGCTTAAAACCCAAACTTTTAAAAAGGCTGAAAAAAGGAAATCCTTAGTCAGACCTGGTATAGTGAAGAGGTTGTAGGTCTAATTGCAAGACACAGATGACTTAAAGAGCCGGTGCATCGAGAAGGCGGAAGAGGGCTGGGCTGCGGCTGCTGGAGGGCCCCAGAGGCAAAAGGAGGTGCTGAGGACGTCGGAGTGGTCGTGTGTGCACCCTGTGCGCAAGGGGTGGGTCACGGTGCAGTGTAGATGGCTCTCTTGGATTAAAACCTCCTTGGAAAACTGCCCATTTCATAGTCAACGAGCCCAGAGCACATCCCCTTGCACTGCGACTCAGAAGAAGCGAAGGGCTCGTTTTCCTGGATGGTTGAGGTAAATTTGTGCTAGATAATGAAACCCAGGAAAAGCTGTGTGTGGTCCACACCGTGTGACCCCTGGGTACCTCATGAACCCTGGTCCACACACGTCACCCCTGGGCACCTCATGAATACTGGTCCACACTGTGTCACCCCTGGGCACCTCGTGAATGCAGCATGAAGCAATCTGGGTTGACAGGTGGGTCTGTGGTAGAGTCCAGCTGCTACCCCAGGCCCCACACACTGCAGCCTGGATGTGAGCTTCCTCCTCACTCAGAAGCCCGGCATGCGCTGGCAGGGGCGCTGGGCAGCGCGGCGGCTTGAGGCCCTCAGGCTCTCTCTCAGGTGGCACACAGCCCTCGGCCCCAGGAGGGAGGACTCACTTCTTGTGAGGACACAGGCCAGAGGCCAGGACCTAGTCACTGGTCTCAGCCACAGCATGGGAGGTCGGCATGGTGGCCGAGCGGAGCTCGGCATGACATCCCCAGCCCATCCTAGCGCCAGTGGACTTTGGATGTCAAGCTGCAGCCCTGCCTTCAGGCCAGGACCCGTGTGGGGACCCTCGGATGCTCCTGCTGGAACCGCCTGCCCTGCCCTGAGTGTATGATTGGAGGCTGACCTCAGCCCCCTTAGGTAGGAATCTGGGGTGCATGGGAATCTGTGGGTGCTTCTGCCCTCACAACTACTGGGGCAGCACGGGCTCCTCCTGGCCAGGGCTGGGATGCCAGGCTGCCTGGCACCCTCATCCCAGCAGCACCTGGCTGAGAACGACGGCGGAGTCCCCGCGTATCCCCACTTCAGGAAGCTCGCATGCAATAGACCGCAGTGAGAGGCTCGGCACCACAGGCTGCCCGCAGAGTGACGATGACCAAGGCGCTGGATTGTGCCAGCAAAATGAAAGTTCTGTGAACCCCAGGGGAGGGCATGAGATGAGCTCAGAATCGTGTCAAGGGACCTCAGCAGATGACCACGAGGCCTGCCTGGCACTCAGGCACCGCAGCAAGAGGGCTCGAGCTGGGAAATCCCGTAAGGAGGGTGGGTGGGCTGCAGGGCCAGAGCACCTTTAGGGAAGGAGCCCGGGTAAGGTGAGGCCTTTAGGTGGTGTAGGAGAGGAAGCCAAGGCCAGAGCCTACTTCCTGATGGGGGTCACACAGCCAGGAGTGGCGGTGCAAACCTGCAGGCCATGAGGGTGGAAGGTCTTGGGAAAGAGGCACCAGAGAGACTCCTGCCTTCTGCTTGGTGTGAGGACACAGCCAGCAGACCCTGTCCGTGAGCCAGGAGGCGCCCTCACAGGCACGGCACCAGCATGCCGGCCTCGACCTTGGCTTCCCAGCCTCCAATGCGGTGAGCAAAGCATTCTCACCCAGGGGACCACTGGCCGTGGCATTCCGTTGCAACAACCCAAACGCATGGAGATCGATGCCGATGCTGGAACATCAGGGTTCGGGGACTGCAGTTATTGGATGGACATTCCAGCTGGAGGAGCAAAGAAGTGAGGTGTTTCCAGCCTCGCCGAGCCTCCTCGGGAGGGGCCTCAGCAGGGGGACTTGGGCTGCTGAGCACCGGGTGTGCGCATGTGAGCTGGGATTCCATGAACTGCTCTGCTTGGAAGGAAGAGATGGGGAGGGCGTGGGTCGAACAGGACTGCCGGCTGGGCCAGGTGTGCTGGGGGCATTGAAGGTGGACTGCAGGCGGCCAGGACAGGAAGATGGACTTGGAGGAACGGCGTGCCCAGCAGGTGGAACAGCACAAGCGTGAGGTTGAGAAGCCTCCCCGGGGCATCAAAGTGGTCACCGCTCACACCTGACCCCGGGCATTGGATTCTTGCTCCGATGCATGGCTGGCGGGAGAGGCAGTGGGTGGGGTGGTGCTGGTGGGCTCAGCAGAGCATCCTCAAGGACCAGGTACCTCCGACAGCACACCAAGGAAAGCACTGCTCATGGAGACTCTAGCGTGTCTCTTTGCTCAAATGCCCCATCCCTCTGCACAAGAAAAAAGCGAGCAGGACTCCTCTGGTTGCTTTACCCTGGCAGTACCCAGGCCTGCGGGTTTAGAGGGGCACCCGGTCCTGCAGGGCTATGCCCTGTGGGGTTAAATGGTGGTGGGAAGGGATGGCCAGGGCTGACGTGGCAGTCACCAGTGTGTGACCGTGTGCCCTGAGGAGGAGCCATCTGGGCATGTGACCCCAACCCCGGCTGGTGCTCAGTGGAGGGTCCTCAAAACCCATACAGCTGTTCCGATGTCCGTGTTACAAAGCACAACACATTATGGGTCCTTCAAAGAAGTCACTTTGCTCGCAGCAAAGACTGTGTTGTCTAAGCAGACGAGTGAAGCCTGCTGCTGGCGCAGAAGCTCCTGGAAGCAGCACTGACCTCAAGAGCTGCGTTCTTGGCTCTTGAGTTCAGACTGCAAAGAGCTGAGACAACACTGAAGAGGTCCCACGGGGGAGATGGGAATCACACGCCCCGCCAGGGGCCACACCCAAGAGGCCTGGTCTCTCCTCCCCAGAACACTCAAAGTCGGGGAAAAAGAAGCCAAGTGTGCAGGGCGGGCAGGCTTCTAGAGGGTGCCCCTAGTGGCCACAGCAGGTGGGGCGTCCCCACCCACCAGGATGCACGCTCTCCTGGAACCAAGGTTGACTCCAGCACAGTACCTACCTCCCTGGTACCGTGAACAGTCACTTACACACGTAAAGCACTTAGAAAAATGCCCAGCACCCTGAAGACCCAGACGCCTTCAGCTGTGACTGTCCACACCACCGCACCATCATCAGCACCATCACTGCAGAGATGGCCGCTGACAGTCAATGTCACCAGGGCCCAAGAGCCATCCCAGGCCCAAAGGAGCTGAGAGAGATGAAAGGTGGTGAGCACACAAAAGTGTCCATCACAGAAGAACAGGCATCAGATCTAAAAATGAAGGTGGTTAAGTAAATTGTGGGCTATCCCGGAAATTCAGTGATGCGTAATGGTTTTAAAAGAATATTTTACAATAAAACAGGCAATGGTAGGATTATAATCTGCAGTGAAATAAGTGTGGTAGAAAAACTTTACTCAGGTATGTTCTTACTTCCATAATGTTTGTGTTTTATGTGATAAAATATAGAAGATATTAGCAGAGGACAACAAAAATATTAATGTGTTCGTATTTTTATTTCTATACTTTTCTATGGTGCCTAAACATTCAAGAAATGATACTTTTAAAAAACAAAACATCCTGTGCTTCTAAGAAGGATGAGGGAAGCTCCTACGTGTGGTGGCTCAGATTTCCACCTGGTCAGACTTGGTGTTCCTGGCTACACACGCATGGCTGGCACGTCTAAACACACTGCTGTTTTGAGGTTCAGGCCAGGTCCTGAGGTCTCCAGGAGGCCCTGGGCCGAATGTCATTTGGTGCCATTGGTGGAACCAGCCTCAGCGCAACTGTCGCCCACAGGACGGACAAGGAGGGAAGAGATGTTCTGTAGGAGGAAGCCAGAACCACAGAGAGGAGTGTGCAGAGCCTCAGTGCACAGAAGGGCTGCAGGACATCCGGAAACATGATCATCTCCTGGCCCACAGACCTCAAGGGCCTCCAGTCACCTGTGCAACTGCTCCCCTTGCTGTCACCCACTCTTGTTTTGGATGAAGTCCAAAGAAAAGTCGAGTCGAATGAGCTGGAGGAAGAAAAAGCTGGATTCCAGGTTTGTCAAACTAACGGCTGAACACTAATGTGTCCTTTCTGAAAGTTAGTGGCTCCAAATATAGCTCCATCTCCAGGGAGCCAGATCCCCACACAGGCTCCCGCCTCGATGGAATTATGGGAGATACAGGGAGGAGGGTGACCGCGGGGCCCAGGCATTCCAGCAGGGTTCCTGGAGCTGGGAGACTGGCAGGAGATGGAGCCCCCGTCGTGGCCCACACCTGCCCTTGAAATCACACCGTGCAACTTGTGTCATTTACTCAGCCTTACACTAATCTTAGGCGAGACAGGAAGGTACAGAGGAAACATCGTGTCCTCATAATCAGAGAGAGGGAGAGAGGGGGAGGGAAAGAGGGGAAAGGAGGGAGGGAGGGACAGAGAGAAGAGAAGGAGGAAAAGAGGAAGGAAGAAAGGAAGGAAGGAAGGAAGGAAGGAAGGAAGGAAGGAAGGAAGGAAGGAAGGAGGGAGGGAGGGAGGGAGGAAGGAAAGGAGGAAAGGAGGGAGAAGGAAGGAGAGAGAGAGAGAGAAATCGAGAGAGATTACTCTCAGCTGTGTTTTCTTGGCTCAGAAACAAAGTATCTTTCTAAACAAGAACACACACACACACACACACACACACACACACACACACACACACACACACAAATCCGGACACACAAAATTCGCTCTGGGTTTCTGTTTTAACCTGTTCCTGTGGTTTCACTTTGTGATCAAGTGGCAACTTCCTCTTTCTTCAAAAATGAAAGCTGATGACGCCAACCTCGACCAGCACCTCATCAGAATCGCAGGATGGGAGGCGCCCCCTGGAACAGGCAGCCGCCAAAGCAGGGCGGGGCTGAGATCCTCGGAGAGCGATGTCATGTGGAGAAAAAATGGCAGCTTCTTGCGGCATCCTCAGTTGTACGGTGGTTGGAGTATGGAATGTTCTGGACCCTGGTCCATCCCAACCTGGATGAATGGACACGCACTCCTCGGTCAGTGGTGTTGGCCTGGGCCTGTCCTCTCACAGCTGTTATCCCCCATGCCCATCTGCCCTGGGAAGCAGGTGAGGGCCGCACGTCCAAGCCCCTGGTGCAGACGCAGCTTGTCCCGTCCCAGTGCCCCTGTGACCTTAAAGCAGGAACAGAGCGTGAGTCACCCTGAACGTGCTTCTGCTGCGGGGCACAGGAGCCCAGAGTGGAGGAGGAGGGCATGGCCTCTCACGTGGGCGGGCCTGGACGCCCCTGCTCAGCCCGGCTCCCGTGCTTGCAGCTTTCCATGCACCTGCGGCCTGTAATCTCCACCAGAGGCTGGTGTCTCGGACTGGCTTCCCGCACTGCACCAACAGGGACACATGCTTCCTTGCCGGACAGCCGTCCCGTGCTTTAGGATGGTGACCCCCAGGTGCCCAGAGCATCATCTCCCTGACCCCGCCCCTCAGAGCTGACAGCTCAAAACACCTCCGACATTACCAACATCCCCTGGGGAGGGGTGCGGAATCACGATGAGGGGGGTTCACCTAGGACCAGAGATTATCTTGTCCAGTCGTTCTAAGTATAACCTGGGTAGGGTGTGTTCAAGACACCAAAGAAGAGATGCAGAAACACATCAGCCTGGTTGAGCAAAACACATGGATACCTTAACATGTTAAAGCTGAAAGGGGTGTAAAAAGAAGTCAATCCTATTTTTATCATTGCTCCCATAAGCTTTGAAACCTGAGTAAAGATAGGAATCTGGAGAATATCCAAGGCTTCGTGTGCTTTTGATGCCTCAGTGGCCCCAGCGTGTGCCCTGGCTTCCAGGAAGCCTGAAACTTCTCGAAAACTTCACTTAGGCAATCTGGGACCCCAGGCATTCAGTGCTTTTGTCTACCTTGAAATCTCCTGGGAGGAAGAGCACTGTGTTCCTAGGCCCTTGAGCACGACTCCATTCTTACATACCTGGAGAGACCTCCTTGCTCTGACCTCCCTCTCTCTTGGAGGGTCCAGATGGATGACTCCCTGGGCAGGTGACCCCAGGACGAGCCTTCTGGAGGTTTCTGCTTAGCTGCACCTCCCTGGGTTCTTCTCCTTGGGTAATTGATTCTGGGATCTTCGCCTTGGGAAATTGACTCCTGTCCAGCACGTCAACCCTGGCATGCTCTGTGGTCTTGTCCATCAAGGGCTGAGTCCCAGCCCATCAGCAGTTGAACGTCCTAAGTAAACCTGGTGTGTTCACCACAGCCCCCATCTGCACCTGTGTCTCTAGCCTTGGGTGTGCCTTGCCCCCGGGACCCCGCCTCTGATTCTGCAGACACCGCCCCGAGCCAGCCCTGACACAGACAGGAGCCAGGAGAGGTCAGCCTCGGGGACCCCAGACCAGGCTGGACTGCTGTGCTGTGGATTCTAACAGTGGAGGCGCTGCGGAGAGGCTCGGCTTGGCAACCCCTCACCTTGGAAGACATCGCTCCTGGCCCGCCCTGTACACGACACGTAACTTAGTGGTGCGTCCCCCCAAGTCACTGTGTTGATCATGACGATGCGTTGAAATAACACGGCAGCGAGGGCCGAAATCAAGGGCCAGCTCTAAAGTCCAGACGCTGGACAGCAGTGGGAGGGTAATAAAGAGAAGAGACTCTGTCTAGCATTCTCGGTTGTTAAATAAGATTCTTTGTGACTTGTAAAAAAAAGGGGGGGAACACAATGAAGAATTATCGGTGCAGCCGCCACAGCGGTAATCTACATGTGTTTATTTAATAAACAGAAGACGGCTTTATTATCCGCATTTGATTTCCATATGCAACCGTTCCCTTATCTGTCAGTTGTATCTAAGCAGGGCGCTTTATACGAATCCGAAAATGAGAAATTCAGCACCGGGCACAGGAAACTCATTTAATGTCGAGTGCAGTCAAAATCAAGATTTCTTTATTTGTAGTAACAACGCTGTTAAATCAGAAAATTACTCTCCCTTTCTGCAGGTCCTTCTTCCTTTACAATTCGGTTGTTTGATCATAAATTGTCGAGTGCGGTGACTTGTCTCCCCTACTTCCCTCACTGGCCGAGACAGATTAAAAACTCCGGCACACCACCGACCACTGTCGGCATACCATTAGCATATATATGAGATTTGAGACATTTTCTAATATTCTCAGCAGAACTCATCTGTCAGCCAGGTGTTGAATTATAAAAACTCTTAGCTTGTTTAGGAAATAAAGGGGAGGGAGGAGGAAGGAGAGGAGGGAGGGAGAGAGAAGACGCAGACCCGTCCTCTCCCCATCCTGTGCGCCGGGGTGGGTTCAGAGGCCCGCATCACAGCCCTGCAGGGACGGATGTCCACGGCGTCACCACCAAGGCAGAGACCACAGTCCAGGATGAAGCTCACTGACGTGGCCCCGGCCAGGGAGGGGAAGGCCACCCTCGTTCACGAGGCCTTAGAATGGGGAGCTTTTGCTTCTGAAGTGGGTGCTTCTCGGGGTGCATGAAGTGTTGCTGGCATGCAGATGCCATATACAGAGGCAAGATGCAATGCTGCATCTCCTGGGACTTCAGACCTGGGGAAAGCGGTGTGGGGACCCCGCAGGAGGGTTTCCTTTCCTTCTGGGGTCAGTGGTCCTAGGGAGTAGCTCCTGCACGAGGTTGAAGGGCGTCCTGTGAGTTTGGGGTCCCAGTGTCAGGATCCTGAACAATACAGTTGGTTGGTTTTCACCCCTGAATTTGATGTGCAGGCTCGGAAAAGTACCCAAGCGTGACCTGGGAGGCAGAATCTGCATTTAATAATGCTCATGTGGAGGTAATTGAGTGGTATGCTGATTATTTCTTGACACTTTTGCCTTTTTATATTATTATTATTAATGGAGACCCTTTGCACATGGAACCTGCGTGTTGCTGGACGGGACTGTGGATGGGGAAGTGACCGCGGAGGATGAGGGCAGAGGACGTGCTGCGGATGGAGGTGAGGACAGAGGACGAGAGGCTTTCACACAGAAACATGAGCAGGGGCCCGGCGTTCGTTGAGCATACACATGTGAACTTGAGCAGGGGCCCGGCGTCCGTGGGGTCAGGCTCGCTTCCCCATCTGCTCTGATACTGAGTCCCGCACACAAAGTTGGGTGAACTCTTGCCATGGTAATAGACCGGCTCCAGGGGGACCGAGCCGGGTCTTGGACAGCAGCAGACAGATAGTAGACACCTCGAGGCATGGTGTACGTGGCAAGTGCGGGCCTCTCAGCACCAACCCTCCTGAAGAGATCTTCACTGAGAACACCGCGTGGTGAGGCTCGGCCACCGTTTTGAAGGAACAGTGATGGGGTGCGGGTGTCCAGGGCACGGGCGGTGGCCGGGCCTGCAGCTGGGAATGGGTGCCACCTTAGGAGGCGCCAATTGGGGTGCATCCACATGCACATGGTATCCGCGTCTTTTGAGAGGAGCTGAAGACATAGAGGGTAAACGGGGGGGGGGGGGGACCGGGACCTCAGGGTTGGGGTCAGCGATGGGGGCGGCAGCAGAGCTCAAAGGAGAAGTGGCATGGAGCTGCGCCCCAGCCCCGGTGTCCTCCTCACATTCCACGTCCTGTCATCGGTCTCTCGCCTGGCACAGAAGTCCTCGTGGCTGGAGATGTCCTCGGTTCCTACACACTGCTGGGCACAGGGGGGATTTTAATTTTTATTCTTTATTTTGAAACAGGGTCTCACTAAGTTGCAGAGGGCCTCACTAAGTAGCTGAGGCTGGCCATGAACCCGGATCCTCCTGTCTCAGCCTCCCAAGTACTGGGATTACAAGCGTGGGCTTTTTTTTTTTTTTTTTTGCGGTACTGGGCACCTGGTGACCAGGGAGGACGACTCAGAGAGCAGAAGGGCCAGCGCGTCCAGCGCGTCTGCCCTTGTAGATGAACTGATGCCTCCATTAGCCAGAGGGCTTGGCCAGGGCTGCCACTGGTCAAGGGGCCTTCAGAAATCTCTTCTGTGCTCTGGCGGGAGCCACAACCTGACCAGGACAGGCTCAGGGTGGACAAGGAGAAGGACCCAGAGGTAGCAGTGCCCTGGGAGGGTGGGCACAGGCGCCCGTGGTCCCTGCGACCCAGAGAAGGTTTGGCTCCTTTCTGTGAAATAGAAGGAAAACCTGGCTCCTTGTGAGGAACGGCCCGGCGGGGAGGCACGGGTGGAGGCGCTGGGCCAGGGGCCATGGATGGAGGAGCCTGGTATTCCATGGGACCAGCGTGTATCAGGGGACCCAGAACAGCATGTGACCGCTACGTGACACGTAGGGCACACGTAAGGCAGTCCCGAGTTTAGGATTTGGAACAAAATCCCAAATAATGAAATCTTGAAAGATAAGAAGTCCCAAAGTCCTGAAAGATTAAGTCCTGAAAATGTAACTGTGGGAAAGAAATAACTTCAAGAATTTTGAGACATTTGTTTATATTTTACAGTTTTCATTGTACAAATGCATGGGGTCTGGCATGGTCCTTTGGTGCAGATGGACAGGGTGTGAGGGCACATCTGTGCAAACAGCATCCCGTTCTCTCTAGGATCACCCTGTGTGAGCCCTTGACCTCCTGGCTTCCAGTCATCACAAAACACACTGTGAGCTGCAGTCGACTCCGTGCTGCAGAGCACAGAAATGCTTCCTCGCCTGAGTTTTGGTCCCTGTCATCCACCTCCCTCTGTCCCCTCTCCTCCATGTTCAGCTTGACGCATTTCGCTGCCACGGATGACAGAGAGCACGTGGTACTTGTCTTTCTGCACCTGGCCTATTCCACTTCACCTGGTGTCTTCCAGTTCCATCCATTTCTTTTTTATGGCTGAATAATACTTCATTGCGATTATATGCCATGTGTTCTCCATCTGCTCATTCATTCATTCATGGGCATCTAGAGTGATTCCATATCTTGAGTGAATAGGGCCACAGTAAACGTGGGTAATGCATTTGTATCTTTCATGTGCTGATAACACTTCCTTCTGATACATACCCAGAAGTGGGGTTGCTGGATCATGTGGTAGTTCTTTCTTTCTTTCTTCCTTTCTGACTTTCTATTTTTTTTCTTTGTTAGGTTTTTTTGTTTTGTTTTGTTTTGAAGAATCTCTATACTGTTCTCCATAATAGTTGTACTAATTTACCCTCTCACTCACAGTGTATAAGAATTCTTTTTCTCTACAAACTTGCTAAAATGTTTCTTCGTCTTTCTGATACATTGTACTTGGAGTGAGGTAGTGAGATGCTATGTCATTGAGGGCTTAACTTCCACATCTTTGATGAGTTAGAAGTGGAGCATTTTTTTTATGAATGTGTTAGTCATTTGAATTTTTCTTTTTAGACGTGTCTATTTATATTTCTTGCCCATATTGGATTAATCATATTTGGATTATTTGGTTTTTACTGAGGTTTTTTTTTTTTTTTGCAGTACTGGGGATTGAACTCAGAGGCATTCTACCTCCAAGCTATACCCCCAGCCCTATTTTTTATTCTTTATTTTGAAACCGAGTCTCACTAAGTTGCGGAGTGCCTCACTAGGTAGCTGAGGCTGGCCTCGAACCCGGATCCTCCAGTCTCAGCCTCCCGAATGCTGGGATTACAAGCGTGTGCCACCACGCCCGGCTTTATTGCGTTTTTAAATTCCTTATATATTCTGGATATTAACCTTTGTCTGATTCATAGTTTGAACAAATTTTCTTTCATTTTGTAAGCCATCTCTTCACTATGTTGGTCTGTTTTTGCTCTTTTTCCTGTGCTTTGGGGAAATATATACGTGTGTGTGTGTATTGCCAATACCAATGTTTTTAAGGGTTTCCCCTATGTTTTCTTCTAGTAGTTTAAGAGTTGCAGGTCTTTAGGTCTTTATTCTATTCAGAGTGAACTTTTATACAAAGTGAGAGGTAGGGAGCAAGTTTCAACCTTCTTTTTTGTGGGTACCGTTTTCCCAGCACCCTTTTTTGAAGAGGCTGCCCCTTTTCCCAATGTATGTGTTTGGCACCTTGGTCAAGAATTAGGCAGCTGTCAGCGCATAGAATGATTTCTGGACACTCTATTCTGTTTCATTGGTCTGTTTTTTGTGCCATGCCTTGCTAGTTTGGTTACTAGAGCTTTGTAGTATGCCTTGAAATTGAGTACTATTATATCTCCAGCTTTCTTGGTTTTGTTCAAGATTACTTTGGCTGTTTGGGGTTTTTTTTATTATTATTATTTCATATGATTTTTGGAAATGTTTTTTCTAGTCCTGTGGGGAAAATGTCATTGATATTTTGATGGAGATTGCACTGAATCTGCGTAAATCACGTTGTATAGAGTGGGCATTTAACAGCATAAATTCTTTCAATTCATAAACATTGGAGGTCTTACCATTTTTTATGTCCTCCATTATTTCTTTCACCAAAGTTTTATAATTTTCATTGTAAAGGTTTTTCACTTTCTTGGTTAATTTCACTCCTAGTTATTGTTATTTTTTGATAGCTATTATGAATGAAATTGCTTTCGTGATTTCTTTCTTAGGAATACTGTTATTGGTATAGACAAGTGCTACTGATTTTTGTATGTTGATTTTGTATCTCAGAAGTTTACTGAATTTGTTTATTAGTTTTAATAGCCTTTTGGTGGAGTCTGTATGTTTTCTACATATGGAATCCTATCACCTGCAAACAGAGATATGACTCTCTCCCTACCCATTCATGGGTCTTTTATTTTTCTTTCTCTTGCCTAATTGCTCTGCTTACAGTTTCTAGTACTCATTGAATAAGAGCAGTGAGAGTGGACATCCCTGTCTTGTTCCAGATCTTAGAGGAAAAACTTTCAGCTTTCCTCATTCCATATGATGTTGGCTGTGTTTTGTTATTGATAGCTTTTATGATGTTGAAGTATGTTCCTTCTATATTTTTTGTTATGAAAGGATGCTGAATTAAAATTGAATGCTTTCCTGCATCTATTGAGATTGTCATTCTTGTACTTCCCTTTGTTGATATGAGGTATTACATTTATTTATTTGCACATGTTTGAACATCCTTGCATCCCTGTAATAAATCCTGCTTCATCAGGGTGAATGACCTTTTTGACATGCTGTTGGATTTAATTTGCTAGCATTTTGTTGAGAAGTCTTCCATCTGTGTTCATTATGAATGTCGGTCTATAGTTTTCTTTTGCTGGTGTTACGTTCTCATCTAGTTTGGGTAACTGGGTGATGAGGAACCTCATAGAAGAGTTTGGAAGAATGTTCTCCCTTTGAATTGTTTTGGAATGATTTGAAATTGCTTTTCGTTCTTTCTTAAATTCTTGGTAAAAATTAGCACTGAATCCATCCTATTCTGAACTTTTCTTTGTAGGAAACTTTTTATTATGGATTCAATCTCATTACTTTATTGTTGGTGTTTTTAGGTTGTCTCTATCTTCATAGTTCAATGTCAGTACGTTATATGAGTCCAAAAATTTAACCATTTCTCCTAGCTTTTTTAATTTGTTTGCTCACAATCGTTTTAGGAAGTTTCTAGTGATCCTTTGTATTTCTGTGGAATCTGCAGTAATGTCTCTTTCTTGATTTCTAATTTTATTTATTTGGGTATTCTCTCTTTTTATTGGTTGGTCTATCTGAAGTTCTTAAGTTTAATTGTTCTCTTTATAAAAACAACTCTGTTTCATTGATCTTTTGTATTTTTGTCTCTATTTCATTTACTTCTACTCTTATCTTTGTTACTTCTTTCCTTCTAGTAATTTCAGGGTTGGTTTGTTCTTGCTTTTCTAGGTCTTTGAGATGCATCATTAAATTGTCAGCTTTAAATATTTCTATTTTGTTGTAGTTGTGGGCATTGATTGATATAAACTTCTTCCTGTATATTATTTTCCCCATCTCATAAGTTTTGGTATGCTGCCTTTCCATTTTCAAGAAATATCTGAAATTTCCCTTTCGGTTTCTTCAGTGACTCATTTCTTAAAGAGCAACATCTCCATAATTTTTTAAAATTTTTGAAGTTTCTTTTCTCATTGACTCATAGTTTTATTCCATTACAGTTTTTTAAAAAAGATACATAATATGATATCAATTTTTTAAAAATTTGTTGAGACTTGTCTTATGGCCTAATAGAAGTCATATTCCAGAGAATTTCCCATAAGCTGAAGAAAATGTATATTGTGTAGCAGTTGGATGAAAAATTGTATAAATAACTGTAAGGTCTATTTTACCTATCAAATAGTTTAACTTTGATATTCTTTTTAGAATTTTTTCTTTGGAAAATCTGTCCTTGAAAGTGAGTGTTTCCCCTGCTGTTATTATATTGCATTCCATCTCTCCCTCTAGATCTGATAGTGTTTGTTTTATAAACTTGTGTGCTCCAATAGCGAATGCATATAGATTTACAACAATTATATCTTCCGGTGGAATTTAATCCTTGATCATTACACAGTGGCCTTATTTGTCTCTTTGTACAGTCTTCATCTTATTCTATTTTGTCTGATGTAAGCATGGCTCCTTCTTCTCAATTTCGTTTCCATTTGTGTGGAGTAGCTCTTTCCATTCTCTTGCTTTTAGTCTAGTTGTGTCTTTACTGGTGAAGTGAGTTTCTTGTAGGCAGCACAGTGTTGGATCTTTTTTGTTGTTTTTTGGCTTGAAAAATCTTTATATCTTTCACTTCTAGAGGATAGCTTTTCTGGATATGCTATTCTTGCTTGATAGTTATATTATCTTAGAACTTGAAAGTTGTCAGTCCCTCCTTGTCTGTAAGGTTTCTGCTGAAAATTCTGCTGTTATTCTAATGGGAGTTCCCTCAAATGTTTCTTGGCACTCTCACAGTTTCTGGAATTCTCTGTCTTGTACTTTTGATAGTTTGACTATAGTATGTCTTGATAAGGATATTTTCTGGCCATGTCTGTTTGGGGCCCTATGTGCCTACTGTACCTTAATTTTCATATCTTTCCTAAGATTGGGGAAGTTTTCAGTTACTGTTTCTTTGAGTAGGTTTTCTATGATTTTCCCCTTTTGTTGGCTTTCAAATAGTCCAGAAAAGTAAATGGTGTCCCAGAGATTTCAGAGACCTTCTTCTCCTTCTTTTTGTGGCTGAGACCGGAGGATCCAGGTTCTCAGCCAGCCTCAGCTACCTAGTGAGGACCTTGGCAACTTCGTGAGACCCTGTTCCAAAATAAAGAATAAAAATAGGGCTGGTGTGTAGCTTGGAGGTAAAATGCCCCTGGGTTTAATCCCCAGTACCACAAAAAAGAAAAAAGGAATTTATTTGAGAAGCATAAAAACATCACAGAACATGTCATAGGCCACTTCCCACAATAAAATAGACAATAATAATGATAATAATAATAATAATAATAATAATAATAATAATAGCAATAGTATATATTTGTGTGAACATAAATATCCAGGTATACTAGTAACTGCTGTAGAGGTATGATAGGAGAAGGTGAACCAGATTCATAAAGGAACAGGTCAGAGGGCAGAACTCGTAGGTGTGGATCACTGGTGCTGACGAGTGTGTGCACAGCTTTACAACTGTGGTCGCTCACACCACAATAATGGACCATTCTAAGTCTTTCCACGAGGTTCTTCAAAAACTGTGCTTGAAATCCTGTTTCAAAATAAAAAAACAAAATCAATCTGGGAGTATAGCTCAGAAGTAGAATGTCCCTGGGTTCATTCTCTAGCATCACAAAAACATTTTAAAAAATAAAACTGTGATGGGTCATCTGCCATCACCCAAAGAGCTGAGATCCTAAGCAATATCATCTTTCACAAAAACAGTTGTACAGAAAAGGCATCTCTTCATTTCTTGAGGAAGTTTCAACATTTTTTTATACACACAATCTCAGCATTGTGATAATGTAGTTTCTTGGAGTCACATTTGCATAAAAAGCACAAAGTAGTAGAGCCATCTAAAAGTCTGCACAATTCATACCTCCAGGATTATAAATGATGTGAAGATGAAATACAGAGTATAGTGAATTGTTAAAAATAATGTCAACAATGTTAAAAAATGGAAAAACTTGAAAAAGAAAGAAAAAGGAAATTTGACATGAGAAGAGGCATTCAGGAATAGATAATGAACAATTGCAGAGTCGGTCCCTAAGAGAAGAGAAAGAGTATAAATGTTCTGTAAACACCCCCAAGTAAACACCCTAAGTCCTGTTAAGTCTTGCCAAGTTTGACACACTAAGGCCAGTTTGAGAACAGAAAAGAGGGTGACCATCTGACCAGTCTTTGGTAAATGCAGAGTTCCAAATCTCACTGTTTTGCGGCTTCTCTGCTGGTTGGGGGCAGCGGTGGGGTCTGCAGCCCCGCATGGCTCACCCTTGAGGGTTGAGGTGAAGGGCCGAGGACATCCGTCCCCAGAGGAGCTTGCAGAGCCAGGCGGGCTGGCCGGCTGATCTCGGGCCAGTTGCCCAGGGCGGGTGGCCCTCAGTTCCCTCTTTGCCGCCTGGGCCTGAGCGTCCCTTGGGGGGCGGCTGAGCACAGAAGAGGGAACCACCGGCAGGCAGCCACGGCCATAGCCACAGCGTGTGGGCCTCCCTCCCGCCTTCTCCAGAGAGGCAGTCCATTCATTCTGGCTGTTCTTACTGTCGTCATTGTTGTTGTTGTTGTTGTTGTTATTATTATTATTATTATTATTATTATTATTATTATTATTATTTCTCCTCAACAGCATTTTCTGCCTGAAAATGAAGACATCAAGATTCTAACAAGTCCATTTTGTCCTCTGACCCGGGTTACAAGTGGACGAGCTGCTCGTTGCGGGCACCGCAGCCCCAGGAGAAGCGCAGCTGGAGCCAGTTGCTGTTCTCAGGGGACACGCAGAGAGGAGGGGGCGACGGCCCTGCCCTGCCTCCAGTGCACCTTGGGGAGGGTCCTCAGCGCGCCGCTGGCCTTGGTGGCAGCTGACATGGAGCTTCCAGATGTGAAGACAGCCTCTCCAAGTTCAGCAGAGACCCCAGAGCCACCTGCGGCCAGGTAGGAAGGGCAGGCGAGCTTCCTGCCCTCAGTGTAGAGGTGCAGAGCGCGCTCCCTGGAGCCCAGCGGTGGGTGACAGGGTCTGCAGGATGGAGGGCAGAGCCCAGCACTCCCCTGAGGCAGCCGGTCCATTCACTTGCGCCTGACCCTGCTCCCTGATGGAGTTGGGGGATTGGCAGAGTAGACTGGGAGGCAGAGCCTTCTCTTGGGTTCTGTGCAGAGTGCCCGGCCCTCCCCCTTCCCGGGGGCCCTGTGTGATGAGCCAGGCTCCCCTTAACTCTCGAGGTCCTTGTGGCATGCCGTTTCCCTCCTCCCTTCTCTCCAGGGTACTGCGTGGTGCACCTGGCCGCTCCCCATCTGTCAGGTCCTGCGTGGGACACCACGGTCCCTTCCTCTCTGGGGACTCCTGCGGCCTGCCCAAGCGCCCTTCGTCTCTTCTCTCCATAGGAAAATTCTCATCAGCTTCCTGATTGACAAGTCACCTGATTTTCTGATGGTCTTGCAAACATCACACCCTCTACTCCTGGGTCAAAATGGAACTCGCTGCTATTTAGCTTCCGGTATGAAGACTCTACCTTTCCAACTGCTCTCTGCATCCTCTCTGAGAGCAGATCTAGGAACTCTGCATCTCTCTCTCCTCCCAGGGAAGTTCAAATGCAAGAACCCCAACATCAAGGCAGCACGGTCCTCCAAATACTCATGGGGGAAGCTCTTTCTGTTGTTGGTTTTTTTGTGGTACTGGGGATTGCACTCAGAGTCATTTGCCTCCGAGCTACACCCCCAGTCCTATTTGGTTTTTTTTTTTGTGGTACTGGGGATTGAACTCAGGGGCATTCTACCTCTAAGCTACACCCCCAGCCCTATTTTTTATTCTTTATTTTGAAACAGTGTCTCACTAAGTTGCGGAGGGCCTCACTAAGTAGCTGAGGCTGGCCGTGAACCCGGATCCTCCAGTCTCAGCCTCTCAAGTACTGGGATTACAAGCATGTGCCACCACATCCAGCTGGGAAGTTTGATATAGATATAGATATAAATGTTGATATAGATCTATGCACATTTACATATCATTATATTTTATAATTTATTTATATCTAAAATTATATATGTATATGTAACACATACACAATCTGCACATATATAATTTATATACATATAAATTACAAAAATAAATGTATGTAAATTGCATTTATATATACTTATGTTTTATAATCTATGTATATACACACACATCTATGCACACACGCACGTAGTGTCTTTGGTCACCAGTAGAGCCATGGCTGCACTGCGGCCTCATGTTAAGACTCATTCAAGTCAGTTTGTGTTTTATGGATCTGCTTGGCTGTACAGAATGACCAAAAATATCGAAAGGTAATGTATTATTTCCTTTTAAAAGTGATCGATTGCTATAACTGCGTACAGTTCAAGGGAACACGAGGTGCTCATTGATTAACTATAGAGGGCCATGGTCAATACCCAACCGGGCCGGGCTGCGGGGAAGGGCGCACTTCAGTTCCTCCCGCTGGCTTTCCACCTCCCTCGCTCTCTCTTGGCTTTCAGGCTGCGTGGATTGAGCTGGCCATTATCCATTTTTATCACCTTGACACAAAGCAGGGACTCTCCCATGGTCATCCTCCCTGGGGACTGTAAAGTCTTGGGATTGAAAGGGAAACTTTGACGTGGAAGTGCTGTAAAGGAGGAATCGGGGTGTCTGCTTGTTTTTAGCAGCCTAAGCAGTTTAGAAGAACATCTATCTGCACGTGAATTATGGTTTCCTTCTCACGATGATTTGCAGGTCTTGAAAAGCATCACCCTTAAAAGAGAAAAAAAAAAATTTCAAAAGAGACAAAGGCAATGAATAAAATCTCTGCTCCGAGCGGGGAAAGCAATAGAAACTGTATGGAGGGAGCTGCCAATAGGGAGATTTCATGCTTGTGTTAATTAAACGAACAAAGAAGAAAACAGTGCAATAGGCTGTGTCCTGCATAACAGCTTCCACTAATAAAAAGTAATCGCCGGTTTGCTGCATTCAGCCCTTCTGAATACTATTAGAGCAGGTAATGGGGTTTTGGAACTGGAGGCCCTCTCTTGTCAGGAGGAGGCCGCCCCGCCCTCCCCTTCTCTTTTTATTAAATGACTAAGTGCAGTGGCCTGTGTCCTGTCTGCCCCTTGCAACTCTCAGATTGTATTATTTTACATTTTGATTGAAATGATGTCACCACCAGATAAAAGCCCAGCCCCACCTCGTAATTGAATCCCACATAGTGTATACTGATGATCCCCTGTACTGCCTGCTTGTCCTAACAGCACATGCATAAAAGACCCTTCCTGTTGAACACGTGGCTGATGAGATCCCGGAAAAACAGGCATCAAACTGGGGAGGGGGGGGAGTCGAGAGCCTGGAGCTGGGGTTATTGGGCAAAAGATTAAATGAGGAGAGACACCATCCGCCAAACTTTCCAAGTGTGACTGAGAGTTTCAATAAATGGCCTGTGCCTGGCGTCAGCGCCCATGCAAGGGGCTTTGACAACAACACGTGCGTGAATGGCGGCCAGTGGAG
>PVLC010004432.1:24207-85239 GCA_004027655.1 Graphiurus murinus
CTGGGGATTGAACTCAGGGGCATTCTACCTCCGAGCTATACCCCCAGCCCTATTTTTTTTTTATTCTTTATTTTGAAACCGAGTCTCACTAAGTTGCAGAGTGCCTCACTAGGTAGCTGAGGCTGGCCGCGAACCCGGATCCTCCGGTCTCAGCCTCCCGAATGCTGGGATTACAAGCGTGCGCCACCACGCCCGGCTGATGGATTCATTTTTTAATGGCCATGTTCCTTCCCAAAAAGTCTGCCTCTGGAACCATACCTCTAGGATCTGAGCCTGCTACCTCTGGGCAATTAAATGCACATCAAAGAAGGAGAGTTGTGTTATCATTACTTGTGCTGACAAAAGCAATACTTTTCAACCCTATGTATCCCAAGAATACATTTAAACCTTATTGTAAAACAGGGTGGTTTTTGCATTTTAAAAGCCAGAAGTAGCTGGGCCTGGTAGCGCACGCTTGTAATCCCAGTACTTGGGAGGCTGAGACAGGAGGATCTAGGGTTTGCAGCCAGCCTCAGCTACTTAGTGAGGCCCTCCACAACGTAGTGAGACCCTGTTTCAAATAAAGAATTAAAAAAAAAATAGGGATGGGAGCGTAGCTCAGAGGTAGACTGCCCCTGGGTTCAATCCCCAGTACCACAAAAAAAATTAATAATCAAAAATTAAAAATAAATAAAAATAGGGCTGAGGGTGTAGCTCAGAGGTAGAATGTCCCTGGGTTCAATCCCCAGTACCACAACAAAAAGCCAGAACTAGAAAAGAGAAGCACAAAATAACGTCTTACACTATGAAAATTTCCCCTGCTTTTCCATTTTTCTGGGTCTTGATCCACCTTCCCTGGGTCAGGAGAGAGGATGGCCCTGACCTCCCCAGGGGCCCGGACACCTCTGCCGGAGCCACAGCCCAGGGGGAAGGAAGCGCCCTGGGCAGCCCCCGTCTAGATCACCGGCACCCATGCTCCTTCCGTGTGGCCGAATGCTCACAGCCGCCTGCTGAGTTCATCTCTGATGCCCCAACAAAGTAGCCTAGACAGACATCTGTTAAAACTGGGAAGTGTTTGGCGTTTATTGGCCTTCTCAGGAGATTCTTGGTCACTGGTAGAGCCCAAAGTAGTGCCTGATCACCTACTCCTGTTTGTTACTGAATTTCTATGAGTTGACTTGCACTCCAGAAAACGTATGCGCATAGAAATCAAAGTCCAAGGACCCGAAGAATCTTTCCCTGAAAATACACAATAGTTCTCAGCCTAATTGCTCCCCCACCAAAAAACAAACAAATCAGTAAATAGAAACGGACTGGGCAGGATGCACATCCTCTGGTGGTTGAATGGATCAGCAAACTGCAGTGAACCCATAAAGTGGAATAATATTCAGTGTTTACAAAGAAAGAAAGAAAGAAAGAAAGAAAGAAAGAGGAAGGAAGGAAGGAAGGAAGGAAGGAAGGAAGGAAGGAAGGAAGGAAGGAAGGAAGGAAGGCAGGCACAGGCTTTCAAGTCATGAGCAGACATGAGAAAAACCTGGTTGCTAATTGAAAGCCGAGCCCGTCTAAAAAGGCTCCATGCTATGATTCCAATCACGTGAATTCTGGAGAAAATCAAGCATGGTCACAGATCAGCGGCTGCCGGGGCTCAGAGGTGGGGGGCAGAGGGGTTGACGGGGAGCCCAGAGGACTTTTAGCACCTGTAGAACAATTTCACTCTCCTGTACGGCGCTGCCCGGGGACCAGTAGAGACGTTATGCCTCCTTCCTATCTGCAGTGAAGCTCAGTGTGAACTGTGGACTTCGAGCCCATGGACACAGGCTCAGTCATTCAGCAAGTCTAGCCCGGTGTGCAAGAGACTAACTGCAGTGGGGATATCAGGGGAGGGGGGTGGGGTGTACGGGATGAGGGCATGTGGGGGCTCTGTACTTCCTACTAACTTTTTTTCTAAAATCTAAAACTAAAATTATTTTTAAACACACAGTCAGTCTTGTCTTGACTAACTTTGGGAGTATAATGACGTCTTCTACCTTCCTGCATGGCTGGAGAAGAGGCACAGAGTCTTACCTTGCGCCGAGAGAACTGGGCTCTCTTCAGGACCCAAAGGCAGAGTGCCTTTAGTCATGACCCCTCTTCTGTCCAGAGACCAACACAGTTACCCTGTCAAGTACACATGCAGCACACTTCTATTAAAACCCTGAGCTCTGCAGTGGCTTCTTTAAAAAAAAAAAAAAAAGTGTTTGTTTTTATTGGTCAATTAACTATACAGAATGGCTAGCACATTCGTGCACATATAAATGCTTGGCTTGATCAATTTCACTCCTCAAGCCCTCTACCATCCTCCCTCTCTTCCTCCCCAAACCTGTTCCTCTGCCCTTGTAGTTACACTTCTAATATCATGGAGTCATTTTGTTTGTTTGTTTGTTTTTCCTTCTAGCTTCCACATATGACAGAAAGCACGCAATACTTTTTTCTATGAGTCTCACTTATTTCACTGGAAATAATGGTCCCTAGGGCCACCCTTTATCCTGAAAATGGCATAATAATTTCCTTCTTATTTGTGAGCAAATAAAACTCATATACGTATGCAGTTCTGCTTCCTTCTCTGGGCTCACCCTGAGTAGAAAATATCACATTTTTTTATCCATTAATCTATTACTGGACACCTCGCTGTCTCCATAAATTGGCTGTTGTGATCTGCGCTGTTATAAGCATGGATATGCACAGATCACTATAGTATGCTGATTTTAATTTTTTGGAGTAACATAGCTGGATCATATGGTAGGCTTACTTTTAGCTGTTTACGGGATCTCCTTACTGATTTGCGTAGCGCCTGTGTTGGTTTACACCCCCACCAACAGTGTATAAGAGTTTCCTCTTTCCTGTATCCTCACCAGCACTTATTATTTGTATTTTGGGTAACTGCCATTCCAACTGGAGTGAGATGGAATCTCAGTTAGTTTTGATTTTCATCTCCAAGATGGCTAAAAATGTTGACCATTTTCTCATATGACTGTCCGCCATTTGTACTTCTTTTCAGAAGTGTTTATTCAGTTCATTTATTTGTTGATTGGGTTACTTGTAGTTTTGTTTTTTGTTTTTTTAGCGTTAAATTACCTAACCAAGAAGACCTTTCTAGAGAAAATTACAGAAAAGAAATTGAAAAGACACTAAAAGGTGAAAGATTCGTGGAAACACTCAACTTGGACAGCAGAAAATAGACTGGAAAAAAACAACAACGACGAAGTGTCCTTTGAGGACCAATGAGATAACAAAGGTCCAGCGCTTGTGTCCTTGGCATCTCAGAAGGACAGAGAAAGAGTGTGGATAAGCAAGTGTCTGCAGAACAACTGCTGAGAACCTCCTGGATGTGTTGAAAGACACAAACCTACACATCCCACCAAAGGAGCAAACCCCAAACGAAACAAACAAAATAAGCAAGGAGCACAGAAATTCACAAACACATCAAAGTGAGACTTCTAAAAGATGGAAAATCTGGAAGGCCGCCGAAGAGAACCAGCACACCCCTGCCACAGACACCCATGGGAAGGAAGTAGTTTCTACCTCAAAATATGAGCAAGAAAAGAGCAGCCCAGCATTTACCAAGCACTTTGAAAAAAAAAAAAGTTGTGAACCATGAATTCTATAACCAATGAGATTGTCTTTCAGGAATGAAGGGAAAATGAAGACATCCTCAAAGAAAGAAAATAATTTTTCATTGGTAAGCTTGCTCTTGCAAGGATTTTACTAGATCTCTTTAGTTAGGATATTTTACTCAAAGTGATCTACAGATTCAATGAAATCCCGATCAAAATTCCAGTGGCATTTGCTACTAAAACACAGACACAGACACACACGCGCGAGCGCTAAAATTCGTATGACACCACAGAGCAATTTCAAGGCAACTAAAGCTAGAGGTATCCCTCTGACTTTAAAATATGTCAGCATGAACTGACATGGAAACAGAGTCCCAGACCAGCAGGACAGAGCAGGCAGCAGAGAAGCAGGTCCACACATTCCCACCCAGCTGATCTTCCACAAAAGGGCCAGGAACACACATGAGGAGAGAGGGGCCTGCTAAGCAATCAGTGCTGGGAAAGTGGGTCCACGTGCAGAAGGAAGCCAGACCCTCGTCTCTCACCATGTACAAAAATCAACTTAGACATAAGACCCCAAGCTGGAAAACATAAGGAAGCTCCATGATGGTTTGTGCAACGACTTTTTGGATATTTTTGTTGTTGTTGCTAGTGTTGTTGTTGTTGCCCAAAGTCCAGGGGATAAAAGCAAACATTTCATCGAACTAAAAAACTTCTTCCCAGCAAGGGAAATAACAAAGTGAAGAGACAGCATTCAGAGTGTTTGCAAACTCTGTATCCGACAAGGGATTAGTATCCAGAATACAAAAAGATCTTAAACAATTGAATAACAAGAGAACATAACTGATTAAAAACAGAAGCCGGGCGTGGTGGCGCACGCTTGTAATCCCAGCATTCGGGAGGCTGAGACCGGAGGATCCGGGTTCGCAGCCAGCCTCAGCTACCTAGTGAGGCACTCCGCAACTTGGTGAGACTCGGTTTCAAAATAAAAATTAAAAAAAATAGGACTGGGGGTATAGCTCGGAGGTAGAATGCCCCTGAGTTCAATCCCCAGTACCGCAAAAAAAAAAAAAAAAAAAAAAAAACAGGCATAGCTCCGGAAGAGAAGTCTTTCGTAAGACACACAAATGGCCAAGAGGAATCTGAAAAATGCTCAATATGACTTATCATCAGGAAAACAAAAGTCAAAACCATAGTAAGACAGTAACTCCCCCTAGTAAAATGGCTACTATCAAAATGATGAAAGATAAGCCGCATTCGTGAGGATGTGGGAAAGGGGAATACTTGTTGCTGGTGGCAATGAATGTCAGTGCAGCCATTATGGAATACAGTATGGAGGTTCCTCAAAAATCAAAAAATGGAATTATCATCTGACCCAGAGGCCCCACTTCTGGACATATGTTTAAAGGAAATGAAATCACTGCATTCCCATGTTTATTGCATAATTATTCACAATACCCAAGAAAGAAACAACCTAACAATTCATCAAATGATGCATGATGGGTAAAGAAAATGTGCTATAAGTACACCATGGAATATTATTCAGCCTTTAAAAAGAAGAATATTCTGCCATTTGTAGTAATGTGAATGAACCTGGGTGACATTATGCTAAATGAACTAAATTAGGAAAAAAATACAAATACCATCTGACCTCAATTATAGAAATCTAGAAAATTCAAACTCATAGAAGCAGAGAGTAGAATAGAGGTTACCGGCAGCTGCAGAAGGGGAACAGAAATTAGGAGATGTCCCAAAACTATAAGGTCTCTAAAAATTTAAAATAAAGGTAACATTTTAAATTCACTCTTCTGAAAAAAAAAAAAAGTTTAGCCCTGCTTTCCCTGGAAGTAGAGAAATGGCATTGGTAAGCATTCCTCTGAAACCCATCATTCTACGAACACTTAGCCACATTTCAGAGCTGGCTTGTATGAAGCAGGAGTGACCTGGAGCATGCTACTGTGCTCTGGTCTACCTGCATTTCTTACAGAAAGAGTTAAGGAAATGGGGCATGCTTGTGAAAGCAACAAAACGATCATTTACTGAGAACCCAAGAGTGCTTGGAAACCCTTGGTCTCTCCAGGGACGCCTCCTGCCAGCAAGCACACATGTATGTTCTTACGAACATGCCCATCACATTCCAGCATGTCTTATTATAATTACAGGGACTTCGACTTTTTCCAACTCTCCCTCTAATCCAAAATGCCGTCCTCTGTGTGGGGGAGTGGGGCTATCAACATGCTGAAGGAAGCACCCTCAATGAAGAGCCATGCCTACTTATTCCAAGGAATAAAAGAAGGCATTTTATCTTGAACAAATCTTCTAAAAGTTACGTAAGCCTGAGGCATAAAGTCAACTTCAACCCGCATATCTCTAGGGCAGAGGAAGAAAAACAACAACAACAAAAAAAAGTATGCTAGTCCAGGAACGGAGCGAGGAAAGGCTTTTCCATGGCCAGCAGGATGCTGTGTGGGTGGTGGAGGCGCCTGACCTGCAAGGTTCCGGTGAGGGGTCCTGGCTGGAGGGAGCCCACGACTCCTCCATGCCTGGGCTTCAAAGACCAAAATCCTCGCCCACACCGGCTACAAAAACTCCAGGGCAAGAAAAAAGAATCACTGCAACTCTCGGTGTGAATGCAAGAAAACAACCCCCTAGCAGGGACCAAGCAGGAAATTGGTTATCCAAAGCGCAGGACAGGGTTGGCCACGTTTTATGACAGACACTTGAAATATTAATCATAAACAAATGTCCCCTTTGGCTTCTCCTTAAACCCCGTTCCTAATCCCTCAACTTGCCAAGCTGAGTCCGAGACCGTACAAATTGATAGTTCATGTTCTTGAGGCTATATACTTTATGCATGACTCTGCTATAAATATTTTATAAAATATAGTTTGGCACTTATCAGAAATCAAAAGTGCAATTCTGATACGGGAGTTAACCACAACTTCTGACCACAAATATTTAGGAGAACCGGACATGTAAGAAAGCAGTTGCTTATCCACAGGGCTCTTAACGATTTCTCAGTAGCCAAATACCAAAAGTTTTATGAGCAAATGAAAGAGTCTCAGCTTTAAATGGGGTGCTCCTTTCCTTGAGTGAGATTTTGGCCATTGTGTAAACACTAGCCACTGCATGGAACGGGGCTTCGCTTGTGGGTGCGGGGTTCCTGGGGCACGCTCTGCTTCATCCCGAGAACCAGGTGCTCCCTGCACTCGGCTCCAGGACTCTTCCACTCCACCGGACGACAGACAGGTGAACAAGCAGAAACGTCTCCGTGGGAATTTGAGATTCCCACGAAACGTCCCCTGAGGTGGCAGGACACCTGTGTCAGAAGCTGGCCTTGCTTATCACTAGCCGTCAGCATATGACAGCATCAGGTACAGATAGGACAGGTGTCCAGAGTCCTTGTCCCTCCCCTCCTGGATTGGTGGGCAGAGCTGCGCAGGGAAGGGGCAGGACACAGTAGTAGAGCGTTCAGCTTGAGAGAGCATGGGTCAGCCTTGGAGAGGACGGTAGGGAAGAGGAGCCAGAGGCGCCCCAGGGGACAGGAGGCGGGAGCTGGAACGGAGAAGGTCGGGAAGACAGTGCTAGTGAGGCTAGCGTGCTCTGTTGAGGAACCCTGCATTTCTTTTAAAGATTTTCTGGAAAGTGTGTGTGTGTGTGTGTGTGTGTGTGTGTGTGTGTGTGTGTGCGCATCTGAGTGTGCATGTGCGTGTTGGTCTGGCTCAGCGGCAGAAGCGGGGAGCCCCGGCTTTCCCTCAGATGCACGGTCTTCATTTACTGAGCGTTTTCCAGATGCCACGGTGGTGGCAGTCCTCTAGAGTCGCAGCGCAGCAAAGGGAAGGGAGACGCTTGTCTTTCTTACTCCAGAGCCTGTGCGCCGAAGGCCTGGCTTCACTCAAGTGCAGGGCGGAAGATTTCTCTCGCAGCAGAATCCAGTTTCCAACTAACATCCTGAAATCTGGGTTCTTGTGAGTCTCCAGTCCCCTCATTCCCTGGGATGGCTGGTTCCATAGGGTCTTTGAACTGCAACCTTGGGTCATGTTCTGACCAGAGGAGGTTGTGATAGAAAAGTGAAGTTAAGATTGGTTACCTGTTAGGGAAGGGAGAGACCACAAACATGCCGGTTCTTTTCCGGACTTCAGAAAAGTCTCGGCTTCCTGACAGTAAATCGGAGGAAGCCCCCGAGGAAGGGGCCCTTGTCTGGCTGCCCTCCTGCTCCCACACACAGAGGCAGAGGCTGGATGACGCTGGTCAGCAGAAGGGAGGAGGCCAGAGGTTCAGGCCAGCGGCCATTGCTTCTGCTGCTCCTGGGCCTCAGTTCCATGCAGGGACCGAGAGGGAGACTGCACACACACACACACACACACACACACACACACACACACACACACACACACGCAAATGCTCCCAGATGACCTGCAGCCACGGCTAGGCCGGGACTATGGCTGCCTGGTGGAGGGCTCACTGCCTGGCGCCCTGGGAAGCTCTGCACTGGGTTCTGGCCCATGTTGGAATCTCCCCAGCTTGACAGCATCCGGAGGGGGCCTGTGGGAGCCAAAGGGTCACGAGGGGGCAGGTCACTAGTGTCCCAACAGAAAAAACACGAGAGCTCACTCGGCCTTCCTTCCTTCCTTCCTTCCTTCCTTCCTTCCTTCCTTCCTTCCTTCCTTCCTTCCTTCTTTCCTCTCTTTTTCCTTCCTTCCTTCCTTCCTTCCTTCCTCCCTCCTTTCCTTCCTTCTTTCCTTTCTTTCTTTCTCCTTCCTTCCTTCCTTCCTTCCCCTCCCTCTCCCTCTCTCTCTCTCTCTCCCTCCCCACCCCTCTCTCCTGTCCACCATCAAGATCAAGGACACATCGAGAAGAAGCCGTCTACTAAACCTGGAAGAGGACCTCCCCTGTCCGCAGATCTTCTGGTGCCTTGATCTCAGACTTCCGATGCTCCCAATGGTGAGGAATAAATGTTTGCCGTTCAATCTGCCCAATCCACAGAATTCTGTTACAGCCGCCCCACCCCAGAAGACTATGGTGACAGCAAACCAGAAAACCACTCGAGATGCCAGGAACTCTGGTGGACGTGGGTTCACGGAGCCTGCCCACAGCGCAACCATCAGTGATTAAATCCTAGGATGCTTCGTGTGATTTTCAAGCATCTGGGTGAGGACCCTCATGCCAGAGGCAGCTGTGGCTGCAGGGGGAGAGGTTGGCTTAGGATCCCGCCTGCTTCTCGGATGCAGGGACTACAGCGTGGAGGTTAGCTTCCTGTGCCTCTGTTTCATCCTGCAGACAGCGGGGATTACAGGCACTGAAGACTGAACTGCACCATGTCCCTGGGGCGCACCGATCAGGGGTCCTGCACCTGGTGGGAGCAGAGAGGTCAGCAGGGCGGGGGCCATCGTCCCGACATCCCACAGATTCTGAGCCACCTTCACCTCAGCCAGGGCATGACAGACAGCATGCTTCTGGAATGTTCCCTCCCGCTGGCAGGTGCATTATGGCACAGTTTACAGACAAGGTCGATGCCCAAATTAAACAACAAATTATAATTGTATGTATAAAATTTTATCTGCCATTTGTAAGAGACATTGACCCTCTGCATGGGTGAGGTTTAAGTAAATGGTTAATTTACTAACCTGGGATTTCCCTCCGCCCTCAAAAAAATAATGACCTAGGTTTCCTTTCTGTAAAGGCTCCTGGCCTGCAGAGCGAAGCACAGCCCCTTGGCCAGCAGAGTGGACATGGGTGGCGTGGACACGGGTGGTGTGGACACGGGTGGTGTGGACACGGGTGGCTGTGCAGCACTCAGCCCAAGCCCACTCCCTGAGGGTCCTGGGAATTAGAGGCAAGGCCCCATTCAGAAGGTATGGGCGTGGCAACACATGCCTGTAATCCCAGTACTTAGGAGGCTGAGACAGGAGGATCACAGGTTCGAGGATAGCCTCAGCAAGTAGTGAGACTCTCATCAACCTAGCAAGACCCTGTTGCAAAAAAAAAATAAAATAAAATAGGGCTGAGGTTTAGCTCAGAAATAGAATGTCCCTGGGTTCAATCCCCAGCACCACACACACACACACACACACACACACACACACACACACACACACTCACACACACACCCATCTTTGCAGGGAAAGATAAATAGGGGGAAAGGTATGCATGGAACCAGGGACATGGTTCCAGCTCAATCCTGCCTTCCTCCGCAGAACAATCAGTCCAAGCGCGTGAGGGTTGTGTAGCACCAAAGTAGGTCAGTGTAGACACAGGTGGCGGGCTGAAGTTACTGGCAATAATAGATCAAACAGACCGAAACATAAAATTCCTCTGACATTTTTCGGGACTTGAGGACAAAGCTAGCTTGACCACCACCACCACTGGAATAGTGGACTGTTTCCAAAGTCCAGCTCAACAGCCCCTGGGGAGGGACACCACCATCTTCTCTTTCTTTAGCCTGCAAGTGGCGTGGGGCTGTTGCAGGTGTGTCTGTGGTATGTGTGTGGCTTTTTCCCTCCATCAATCAGAGGCACCAAAAATATGGAAAGAAAATAGCGTCAGAGCAATTTACTTTATCTTTAAAAGGGTGTTGTTTGTAAACTGCTCACCAGTGAAATCCCCAATGGCATTTGATGATGCCCTCATTTTGAAATCCTCAACTCTTACAGGAGACACAGCGGCCATCACTTCTCAGGCCCACTCCCAAATGTCACTTGCTCAGGCCCTCCTTCTTGGGTTCTGTTTTGTAGGGTCGACATAATCAGAAAAGCATAATTCACTTTTTTTTAAATTAGCCATTTGTTAGAGCACACGGGCAAGACATAAACATTTCCACGAATCACACACATAAATAATGAAAACCAAAAATAAAATGAGTTCTCCCTGTCGGCGGGGTAATAGTTTAATTGTGTACAGTTATTCTTACATTAAAAGCTGCATACCTGGCAAGCTTTATCGGGTAACAGGGACTTTTAAATGTGCCAGTGTTTCTACACAAGTATCGCAGGTCAATTGCAAAAGGGAGAACCATAATGATTAAATCATTAAAATTTTGTCTATGCTTCACAGAGCATAGAGAAAATTAACTTCCCACCAACCTCATTTTTCTGCTGAACATGAAATAATGATTTTCTGCCAGTATAATTACAAAGCTAACATCTGATAGAGTCAGCATCCAGCGGGGATTATCGCCGGCATGAGTATTAGACCTCATTACCAGCTTGACTGCAAAATTATTACATCTTGTAATTGGAGGGTGAGATTTATATACAGATTGGCCGGGTTTCTGTAAGATTGTAATTACAAGCATCGTTGGTTTGCTACTTATCACATGGCACAGGAGGAGGTAAAAACAAGCAGAGGGAGACCATTTCATTAAGCCGTAACCCCATCAAGGGAGGAGCGCCGCAACGTCCCTGTATTTATTAGGCCAAACAGAGCTGTTTGCAGAAGGGGAGGCCATTTATTACCGCCTGACAAATGGGATTTCATTTATTTAACCTCGGTGATCTATTTCAGTAAAATGTACAAACGAGCCATCCATTTTATAATTCCGGAGTCAACGCTCAATTATCTAAAGGCTAACTAAGTGTTAAAGTGGCCATCTGCTAGGATGAATTCATTGATTTAATTTGCTTCATGTTGCTGAATGATGCCGGGTGGGCGGGGAGGTGGGCTGAGCCAGCCTGAGCGGGTTCGAGCCGCCTCCCGGGGGGGGGGGGGGTGTGCACGCGCGCGTGTGCTCGTGTGCATGCGCGCACATGTTAATCCTTCACACAATAGAGGAAGGCGATCAATAGCGGCTTAAATTTTATGAGACAAGGAGTTAAGTTGTTCAGCCCGCGCGGAACACCTTTGCTCTGCCCCCACGAGCCGTCGGGGCCGCGGAATGAATATTGACAGGCCGGCTTCTTTGTGGCTCATTTGGAGGGCGCCCGGGCCAATTGGCGGCCGGCGGTAATAGAGCTGTTATTAGACTCCATTTATGAGGCTGCGGGTCGATGCCCGCGGCCGCCGCCCGGAGGGGGACAGGCCCCTCGCCCTTGGCATCCGTCAGCCCTCCTTGCACTCTGGCTTGTTAAAAATCCCCTTTGCCGAAACAAATAAATAAGCACTTAAGTAAGGAAACGGGTGTTTCTTTGTGTGGCAGGCGGTTCTGGGGTGAGCGGTGCTCAGCGACTGGCGAGTAGGAGGGGAGGCGGCATGGGAGGGTGCAGGGAGCAGGGATGGGATGGATCCTGGGACTCAGAGTGCACACCAGCTGGGTCCCTAGGACCCGCCTGGCCTCAGGCAATGGGGCCACCCGGAATCTTCTACATCCTCCCAGGAACCCCAGAAGCCTGGCTGGACTTGATCAGGAGGAGAAGGAGAGGAGGAGGAGGAGAGGAGGAGAAGGAGGAGAAGGAGGAGAAGGAGGAGGAGGAGAGGAGGAGGAGGGGGAGAGGGAGGAGGAGGAGGAGGAGGGGCCAAGAGGCTGAGGGATGCCGGAGACAGGAAGGGAAGGGGCAGGGTGGGAAGATGCAGTTGGGGGTGGAGAGAGGCCCCGGCAGGTCCCTGCCTCGGGTACCCATGAAGGAGGGTGGCAGCGAGGCACTGCCTGCCGGGCAGCACAGGAGTCCAGAACATTCCTCTCAGCAAGAGCCTGCCTCTCTCCACCTTGGCCCAGCCCCTTCTAGGGAGGCCAGTCCAGTGCACAGGATGGGCTTTCCCCAAGTGGATACAGCACAGCTTTCCCGGCCCACTCCTGTCTCCCTCCTCAGCAACCTGGTTGTGCTTCAAACCTGGTGGTTACCTCTGCTGAGTCCCCTCTAAGGGGGAACCTCAAAGGCAGGCTGGGCCCTGTCTCCTTCTGGAACCCACTCCCCAGAAAAGAGAGTAGGCCTCCTCTCCCTGGTGGCTGGCTGCCGCTTCCTGCACTGTCCCAGCTGGCCGGCCACTGTGTTGGGCTCTGAGGATACAGGAAAGCCAAGCCCTGGGTCTTCACAAGCTCCGTCAGCTCAGGAAGACTCCAGGTGCGGAGGCTGCCCTGCCCCCTAGGAAGAGCAGTTCAGACTATGGAAGCCCAGGACGCTGAGCTGCCTCGGGTCCAGAGAGATCTCATGGCTGGGGCTGCGGCGGGTCCCGAGAGGGCTCCTGGAGACAGAGATGGCAGCATCAGTACAAAGCCAACAGGGCCCAGTTATCTGCCTGGGGTATTGGGCACCGCCACGGAGGTATGCTGTGGGTGTGTGAATTCACAGGATCTGGACACCTCTGGACTGCACATCCCGCTTGACCAGGAGAGACGGGAAACCACGTTTACTGATCTAATAATCCAGGTGAGCGCTGTGTGCAGCAGTCACTGTGGAAACCTCCGCCCTCATCCTCGCTGGCTGTGTACCCCATCTCCCCCAAGCTGGTCTCTGTCTGGAGCTCTGCCTCAGTTTCCATATGGTCTCCATGCCATGGCAGGTGGGTTTACTTTCTTATTTCTCTCCCGGAACAATGGAAACCAGGGTGTGCATTCCATTTATACTGTATACTTAACTTTTCTGCTCAATAAATTTTTACCACAGTGATCAATGGGAACCATTAAGAAATTTTTACACTGAAAATTGTGAGAGCCATTAACGAGTGGGCCAACTTATGAGTCAGAGCTTACTTATTTGTAAAAATGTACCTTAAGGAAAATTCTTGGCTCCCACTATGAAACTGCAGGCTGAAGAGGAGCGATTGTCTCTCGTTCCATGTCGACTATAGGTAAATGAGTGAGCCGGGCAGATCAAGCATTTCTCCGTAGAATCCGAAACATCCCGCTGATGTTTGTACGAGAAGGACCGGTGGTGCTCCGTCTTCTCCCTGCTACCGAGGTGCAGGCTGCTTCTCGATGTGGTACAGCTCTGTCCTTCACACAGTCTAAGCAGCTCCATAAGCCACTGACACAGGAAAACACCTTGGCCAATCTCAGAAATGGCCCAATAATGCCGATTAACTGCAATGCTTGCATTGCTGGGTTTCAAAGGCAGTCATCTAAAAAAAAAAACCAAAGAGAGAAGCCACTGAATCAGTGTAGACAGGTGTTACAAACTCTAACCAGGAAAGACTGCCCTGTAGACGGCTCTGCCACCAACCAGAGGCCGCATGGCACGGACACCCTACTTGTGTGGTGCCCAGAACAGGGTGGGGGTTATGGTTTTGAGCCATCACTAGGAAGTTCTCAACGTCCCGGGCTGGATCATTATAACTTTATTTATCTTTATTTTTTATGAATGTGCATTAATTACACAGACATACATGAATAGAACATACTTCATCAGAACTTTGGATGCCACTAATTCAGGCAGGATTTGAGCAGGACTCCTAGGAATGAAGAGAAAAACACCCCAGGCCTGGGGCTGGGTGCTGCCTTTCCCTGTGGGTACTGGGAGGCATGGAGGTGTCAGGAGACCAGGTGGGGAGCTGACCCAAACGCCCCGCCTAGGAGCACCCCAAAAGCCCCCACCCCCGCCTGGCTCACTGGCTCGATCCCATCGAGGCTCCAGGAACCTCTCTCCTCAGAAGCAGTCTTTTTTTGTTTGTTTGTTTGTCTGGACTTTAAAAGGAATAGTTGTTCAAATCCCAAATGTTTTCAGCAATAGAAAAAAAGAACTGCGGGTTATATCTAATATTTTCTAAATATCAATGAGCTATTGTTCAGCTCATTCTTTTTACTTCGAAGCATCGAAAACTGCAGGATTGATTTTCCATTGTCGCTCCCCTGAGAAACTGCCCAATTTATAATGGACGTTAGCACATGAACCTGGCTGCGCCCACCCTGTTATGTATCTAAGGGGCTCGGAGGGCGGGGGGACCACCGGGCCTGTTCAACCAGCGCTGTGAGCCACCACGAGCTGGGAGAACTGTTTATGTATCCGAGCGCGAATGTAACTTCTTAAGTCAGTCTTCTTCCTTGAAGGAAGAAGCCAGCCTGTGTCCCATCTGGCCTGTTTGGGGAGGACCACATCTTTCTTGTCCCTGCAGATGGCTCCACACTCTAAGTATCAGTCTGATGACCCGGGGAAGTTTACATGATTCCGGCCACTCTAAATGCCAGTGATGGACACAGTCCCCCTCGTACAGGACGGTCAACTCCAGCCTGCCAGGGTCCAGTCATAGAGGAGGGGCCCAGGCTTGGGGGAGCCTGGGGGGCTGTGATGGGCCACAGAGAGGGCAGGGGAGGGTGCTGGGGGAGGGGTGTGCTGCCCCAGAGACACCGAGCCTGACCAGGTCAGAGGCCTGGGAGATGTCCGCTGGGAGGTCCTGGAGCCGGGAGTGCTTGAGCCCCGGAGCCCCGGAGACCTGGAATCCCGGGAAGCCTGAGCCCAAGAGAGCTGAACTGGGTGCCCGAGCCGACGCACAGGGGAACGCCTGGGATGGACTGGCACACATCCCAGGCTATCAAGGAAGATGCCTCAAAACCCGCCTGGGTAACCACTCAAGAGGACCCCGGGGTGGACCGAGTGGACAAGAGCAGCAGCGCCCTGGGCCGGCTCCAGGCTGCGGGGTGCAGTTTGTGGGGATGCCTGCTCATTAGCCTTTAATGCAGCAGGCTGATCAAAGGCAGTTAGAAGAAGAGGCATTCATAGACACGCTCCACACCGAGGCTGACCTGTAGAGAAGGGGTCACACCAACCCCCTGTCAGCTAGATTCTTCAACAAGCAATGGATTATTCCATCAATGATCGGCAAGTTTTTCAAACTTGGGGTTTGAAAGCAGAGACCGAATGGAAGCTCACTCTAGCACCACACACAGGCTCTGGCTGTCCACCCCAGGGGCAGGAAGTTTGCACACCAAATGCCACATCATAATCGCACTGGCCAGGCTGTGGTGGGCTGCACAAGAGCCCCGGTTGCCTGCCAAGGTGACCTCTGGAGATGCTGTAGGGGTATTCCCCAGTACCCTGGGACAGAGCAGCTCCCGTGGACCAGGGGAGAACCAGAGGGTGCAAGCCCCAGTGGAGCCGGGCCTGGGAAGCAGCAGGGCACTGGAATGGACAGGCACCCCGTGTGTCAGCCAGGGTTCACTAGAGTCACAGAACTCACAGGGCACTTGTAGGGTAAAGGGAGGTGTATCGAATCAGCCAACAGTCCAGAGCAGTGGAATCCCAAGTTCCCGACTACACGTGGAGAGCCAGAGGAACCAGCAGCTGTCGGAAAGGTCCAACAGCTGGAGTCTCAGAATCAGAGCGACAGGTAACAGTCCCCATTCAAGATGGAAAGGCCGGGAAACTCTCTGAGAAATGATGGTGAAGGTCAAGTTCAAAGAGCTGAAGGTCGATGTCTCAGACGAGAGCAGACGCGCTGTCTTCAGAGGAACCACGCACGACTTCACGCCTCTTCCTCCTTCTTTTATCCAGGTCCTGGATGATCAGAACCATGCTGACCAAACAAGACAGGACTTCTCCTTCAACCTGCCATGCCATAAACCAATCGCCCCACCAACACATCAGAGTGCCGTCATCCTAGGTGTTTCATGACCCAGTCGAGCTGAGGATCCAGACTCAGCATCACACCTTACCATCCCCGAGAGGAGAAGGGCCTTCCTAGGAGGGAAGGCTGCAGAGACCCCTCCCAGACACTGGGGCGCGTACCTCCAAAGAACAGCCTTCAGGAGCCTCCCAACTTCCCGTCCAAGTCCTTTTAGCTTTGGGAGGGGGTTAGCGTTGAGCTATAGCATGGATTGTCCCATTTCCCTTCATGCCGATGGTTTTGGCTTCTTGTATATCGTGGACTAAATTCTATGTTGAAGCCCTAACAACGATGCCTTGCGATGGCTTTAGGAGCTGGGGCTTTGGGCAGACAGTGAGGTCCTGAGGGTGGTCCCAAAGATGGAACCTTTATGATCAACCTTATAAGAGACGGGAGCGCCTCTCTCCCGGCGAGGACACAGCAAGATGGGGCCACACAGGGAGACGCCCTCGCCGGATGCCAAATCTACCAGCGCCTCCGTCGGCACTGCCAGCCCCAGAAGCTGGAGCGCAAATGGCTGCTTAGGCCCAGTCTGTGGTATATATATTTACCTACTATTTGTCAGTCTATTTATCTATCTATCTATCTATCTATCTATCTATCTATAATCTGCCAGTCTATCTATTATGTATTTATCTGCGTATCTCATATCTGCATCCATTATCTGTCAGTCTATTATCTATCTATCTATCTATCTATCTATCTATCTATCTATCTATCTACCTATCATCTGCCAGTCTATGTATCATGTATTTATCTGTGTGTCTCGTATCTATCATCCATCTATTATCTGTCAGTTTATTATCTATCCATTTACCTATTCCCTATCTATTATCAACCAGTCTATCTATTATCTACCTGTCTGTCTATTTATCTATCATCTGTCTATCTATCTGTCTCTCTGTCTACCCCAACTGCACCTGTCCATTTTGGCTAATGTTACCATGCATTACTACACCCGATTTTACAGAATTCTGTTTCTTTTATGCTTGCTCTAGGAATTACATTATACATTCTTAACTTTTAGTAGGTCCACTTTCTGTATAAAATATGGAAATCTGTGTGTTTGAGGTCCACCTTTCTTGCCTACCATTCATCTTACAGTTGGTATGTGTCATTTACAATTTTTGTTTTAAACAGTTTGTGGTTTGGAGAAGCATGACTTTGACTTTGCTCAGTAGTCACCATCCCTGGTCCTTCCCCCTAGATTCTGAGCGCCCTGCTTCTGAGGAAGGCTTGCAGGGTCTCTGCCATGTCCTTCCACTGCATTGGAAAATGTCTTCATTTCAACCCATTTTTGTTTCAGTACTGGGGACTGAACCCAGGGGAATTCTACCTTGGAGGTATACCCACAGCCCTTTTTTATTCTTTATTTTGAAACAGGGTCTCTGTAATTGCGAAGGGCCTCACCAAGCAGCAGAGGTTGGCTGCTGAACCTGTGATCCTTCATCTCAGCCTCCCAAGCACTGGGATTACACGTGTGCACCACCACGCCCAGCTTCACCCCATTCTTTTTTTTTTTTTTTGCGGTACTAGGGATTGAACTCAGGGGCATTCTACCTCCGAGCTACACCCCCAGTCCTTTTTTTTTTTTTTTTTTTTTGAAACCGAGTCTCACTTAGTTGCAGAGTGCCTCACTAGGTAGCTGAGGCTGGCGGCGAACCCGGATCCTCCGGTCTCAGCCTCCCGAATGCTGGGATTACAAGCGTGTGCCACCACGCCCGGCTTCACCCCATTCTTGAGTGATATTTTGACTGGGCATACTATTCAGGGTTCACATTTGTTTTTTTCCAGCACTTGGGTCCTATCTCTTTGCACCTCCATGATTCCTTCTAGGGCTCTTGTCTGATGTTTCTTCTGGCTCTGGGTCATATTTTCCTGTTTCTATGCATACCTTATTTTTTTAATTGGATATTGGAAACTGTTCATTTTACATGGTTGAATGCTAGGTTTTGTTGTATTTCTTAAAAGGATATTGCATTCCCCTTCTTCATGGTGAAGCTTTTTAGAGTTTGATCATTCTAGAATTAGTTTGGTCTCTGAGGATCTGCAGATTTATTAAGGAGCTGGAGTGACCCGCAGACCAGGGCTAATTTGGACTCAGCATTGAAGTGATGTACTTCCTAATGTGTCAGGAGTTTTCCCACACTGTGGGGTTAGAGTGCTAACCATTCCCAGATCCCTGTGAACTCTGAGAATGTTTCAGCCTCTTGCTATGCGACGCTTCCTCCCCCCCCTCCCATTGGTGGTAGATCCGCCTTCTTTCTTTCATAAACTGAGAGACCTACGCTTATCCATGGTGGCTTTAACCCCATTGCTGTGTCCAGCCGGGGATTCCTGAGCTGCATGGATTTGAGGCTTGGCGCTACGTCAGGTCTTGAGAAATCTTAGTGCTCCTTTCTGAACCCTGCTCCTTGCTGCTCTTACTCTCGGTGACACTAACACTGTCACACATTTTGCATTTTTGTAACAGAGTTGCGTATTTCGTGTCCTTCCCCGAGGTCTGTCTTCCAGGTGGGATGGATAGCAACTTCAGCCTCTGCACGTCCGCCCACTGGCTTATTTTTTATTATTACATGTTTCATCTCTGTGCATTCTATTTGGCTCTTTGTAGATTCAAGGTGTCAGTTTTTCAGCCTCTGTTATTTGTGGGATTCTGAATTCCCTCCCTGCTTCTTGCCTTCGCCGCACACCTGGATCGTACGTGCTGTCTCCGGTCTTTCTGGTGTCCGGAATGTGCGCTCCTGCATCAGCCAATCCTGGGTCGCAGCCCATTTCTTCTTCTGTTTGCTTTCTTCTGAGTGCGTGCTACGCAGAACTGGGTCGGTGGCAAGTCTTTGAGGGTTTGTCCTGGTTTAAGGTGTATTCCTTCAGGAGGGACCTGCATTTCTCAGTGTTTGAGTGTGGCCATTTGGACAGGGCTGTTTTTCCTTCTGTCCTCTCTGTGAGAGTCAAAGTTAAGAGTGTGAGTCCACCGTAGAGAGGGTGCTTTCCCTCATGTCCTCTGAGGTGTGACTCCTTGGAGTCCTCACTTTGCAGAGACTTCTCCTGTCCCACCCAAGTGGGCACCTTAGCCCCAGGGCCCCACACAATCCGGGGTGGTGGGCCCCTGCAGGCTAGGGCCAGCTGCAGGGCCGGCTCCCAGGCAGAAGAGGGGCTCCCACAGGTGGTTGGGTGGGTTGTTCACAGAACATCCACAGGAGAGCCACGAGCGTGCACTAGACCTGCGCCGCCCTCCCGTGGTGCGCGGGGACTAGGAACACTTCACCCGGCATCATCAGGCATGGTGTGAGAGGGTTTGCTCTGAAAATTAATCAGAAATAATGCTGGGAAGACAAATTCCACGGCCTTTTTACATTTTCCTACCAAACAACCCGATCCCACTTCACCCGTGCTTTCGGCTCCGCTTCTGATCCTCGTGTCTGCTGCTGAATAAAAGGCTCTTGTGTGACATATTAGCCAACCCTCGTCAATAACCGTTATGTTTCTAAGTTTGAAAGTAATTCAAATTCTTCATGGAAATGGATTTAAAATGGCTTCAGTCACTTACCTAACGTGAATTAAGAGTTCAAAATATGACAAGTGATGTCTACGTAAGTTACCAATGTAACGAATGTGTTTCGATGACAAAGTAATAGAAAAAGCTCAAATTATGACATATGTGTAAAACAAAATATTGCATACAATTTGGAATAAGATTAACCAAGAAAATACCACTCCTCTGCACAACTTGATCAGAGGTCAGACTTGAGTCTGGAATTCAATATGAACCAGTTAGGCGAGCCATTTCAGTGATACGCTTTCACCTTGAGCTTCCCCAAGGAAGCAGATTTCTTGCCATTTCACATCTAATATAAGTCCATTATTGGTGAAAAGATGGCTAAGTGGGTTCATCATTTTGTAATAAAATATCTCATGACTTGTTTATCTGATCAATGGAGAACGCAGTTTCCAGCTGTTCAGTGTTAATGGCCTGATGCCCTAAAACGGTGAATTATCGACTCTCAGAGACACAGGGTTTGCGAACTCAGATCGGATTTCCTGATGGAAATTGACATATTGCAGTTGAATTGTTGAAATCAAGAATGCATGCCCTTTGACCCCCCATGCTGTGGAGATGCCTAAAATATAAAACCCTTCTAGCAGAATTGTTAACTTCTTAAGAAATTACATCTTATCCACGAGTGGTGGCACACAACTGTAATCCCAGTACTTGGGAAACCGAGACAGGAGGATCGAAGGTTCGGTTTGAGGGTAGCCATAGCAATGTAGCGAGACTCTCAGTAACCTAGCCAGACCCTGTTTCAAAATGAAAAAGTAGAAATGGCCTGGGGGTGCAACTTGAAGGTAGAAGGCCCCTGGATTCAATACCCAGTACAGAAAGAGAGAGAGAGAGAGAAAGAAGAGGAAGAAAGAAGGAAGGAAGGACCTGGTGTGGCGATGCATGCCTGTAGTCCCAGTACTTGGGAGGCTGAGACAGGAGGACAGCAGATTCAAGAACAGCCTCAGCAAGTACTGACATCAACCTACCAAGACCCTGTTTCCAAATAAGAAATAAAATCAGGGTAGAGGTGTAGCTCAAAGGTAGAATGTCTCTGGGTTCAATTCCCAGTACCACAGAAAGGAAGAAAGAGAAATTGCATCTGAACATCACACTGATAATTCAAATACGGCAAAATTGCTCACATAAGCGCAGCGATGCTTTGGCCCAGTTTCTGTACCCGTTATTCATTTACCTTAGTCTGGCCTGAGCTGAGTTTTGAAACACACCCATGCTTGCATTCACCATTCAAGCCTGCTTCAATTGATCTGCTCAGGCAGCTCTAGCTATATGCTGACTGTGGGCAGAGCTGTGCTGTAAGTAGGGCACAACTATAGAGCAGCCTGGGCCTGGCCAGAAGCATCTCATGGTGGGCATGGGAGAGGTCAAGCAGGTGTGCTACGAGCACGAGCCATGGCCCGAAGACCCAAGCAGCCTGAGTCAGGCGCATCCAGGTACGGGGAAGTCTACATCCTGGCCCCGCGTGGCAGCATGGAGGAGTTACCGACCACTCTAACTCAGCTCTCTGCAAAACAGACACTATCAGCGTGTAAGGTTATTGTGAGGGACCAGTGAGAAATCCAGTTAAAATGCTTAACACCCACCTGGGAGACAGACACCCCATGGACACCCATTGATATTAAATTCCAAAGCACGCTCCACTATGTCAGGAGAGAAGGCGGCAAGGTCACCCGGCAAGGGGCAAACCAGCCTGCGTGCAGGAGGGCCTCGGCCTCGTTGGCTCGGTGCCCCAGGCCCCCCTCGTGTGCCGAGCTCAGGACAACCTCGGCTGGCCCTCCAAGGCCTGGGGGCTGCTCCCGCCTTCCTTGCCCTCCCCGCCCTGGCTGCTTCTCACCTGGTCCACTGTTCTTTCCTGTTCTAGAAACTCTGCTGCCTTCTTCTTCCTGGACACATTCTCCCTCAACAGTGTCTGTGCTTGTCTTCATCTGGTGGTACAGAATCACTAGCACCGGGGCCTGCGGGCACAGCTGGGCTCCAGTGGGGTCTGGGGACACCCTGGGGCTGCAATGTGGTCTGGGCACACACCTGGGCTATACTGGGCTATACTGGGGGCATACTTGGGCTATACTGGGATCTAAGGGCATACTTGGGCTATACTGGAGCCTGGGCGCATACTTGGGCTGTACTGGGGTCTCCCTTCCCACAGCCGGAGGGACGTGAACACCACAGACGGCCACAGATGACCCCGAGCCTCCTGGCTCCAGCCCCACACCCGCCCCGCACCAGGATGCACCGAGGAAATGACATTCAGAGGAGCCATTTGACACAATGGCGGTGCGCCTCCTAAACACCAGTAATAGAACAGTGCACGGGGTCAGCTCAGCAGCCAAAACGCCATGGATATGCCCCCGCTCGGCCCCAGGGGATTGTCAGTAACGCCGCCCCTCATAAATGGGCCCCGAGATCCAGGAGATACAGACTCTGGCTTTATAGCCTCAGCCGGCCGGCACTCAGTCACCGGGGACGCGGTGGCCGGGGGATAAGGCCGTGGAGACTGCTTGGTGTCGTCCGCTGGAGATGCTATCAAGTGTGCAGCCCTAAAGCAAGAGTGTGGAGTAATAACAAAATTGGAGGTGGGCTCGGGAGCGGCAATCCATCAGTGCACCTGGGAGGGGCACCAGGGAAGCAGTATCGATTTCTTTACAAGTCAGTGCACAGATTTGTCCAACAAAAGAATAGAGACGTCAACCGGAGAAGCAGGCTCTGCGGCCATCGCAGAGTGGAGAGCCCGAGAGCTGGCCGGGCTGCACGCGGCACCCAGGTGCGGTTTGCAATGCTTCCCTTTGGAAGTATGCACGGGTACACACTTTGCTTCCAAAGGGAGTATCCCTGCCCTTAATTCCCACCTGCATGGTTAGGAAATGCTTAGCGAACCCCCAAGAGAGGGACTCCCAGGTCTCCCAGGCGCTGACCAAGGTCCTCCTCCTGGAAGGTACGTGAGGTCCTCCTGCTGCTGGGACCCCAGGAAGGTTGCAGACATGTACTCAGAAGTTTGTTCCACCCAAGCCTCTCGAGCTGAGGGCAGCTTCAGATTTCAGAGAATCCAAGAGGACTTCTCTTTATCTCTTAGCTCAACAAAGCGCATCTGAACTGATGATTAAAGCTCTGCTGTTTGTCTGACCCAGGGTGACAAGTTCTGAGCCCCTCGGGCCTTCAGCACCCAAAGACTCATGAGAAAGAAATAGGTCCCTCCTGTGCACCCCAAAGTAGCACACGAACAGGTATGGTGAGAGGGATTATCTGGGAAAGGGGTGCATTTATTAATTTGTGTTAAACACAACATCCCCTCCAGACTCCACCCACTGTTTAAAATTCTTTGTAAAACAGATCAATTTCCAGATAGAGTATGCTCAACAAACTTTAATGGTGTTTGAGAGGCACGAGATATCAGAGAGGCCCCAGCAGAGCTGACGAGATCAGTCCAGGCGGCCGAGCTGGCTGCTGGGTGCCGGAGGGTCAGCTTCTGTTTTGATTATCCTCGTCTTGAGCAGGGTCTAAGCTCCTCTGAGCTCTGCCTCCTCCTTTCTGAGTTGAGATGCACAATTTAAAGCTCCTATTCGTCATGTATAACCAATGGAAAAGTTACGGTATTGGGCAAAAGTTGGGTACTATAATTCCTGAAAAAAAAAAAAGTTCTGAAAACATGATCATCGTGTATGTTTTTTGATCATCACAGCTAGGTAACCATGTTCTCCGCATGCTCAAGTTTGTCTAAGAGTTTCTAAGAGTTCACTCACCACCTGTGCTGCTGAGAAAACATTTCTCCCTGGTTGCAGCAGCGTCTGGCAACTTCAGGAAGCGCCATCGCCTGAGCGTGACCTGCAGTGTCCTTTGGCCAGGACTCCAGAGGATGGAATGTGAGAGGTCAGCCATACCCTCGCCATCACTTTCAAGCTCTTTGAGAACCATCCACCGATGGTTGGGAAATGCACCTAGAGTCTGTGGGTACAGGACCTCAGGAGGCAGTCCCAAGAGTATGGACCCCCGCATCAACCCGCATGAAGAACTCCCTGTCCCGGGGACCCTGTGTCCCCCGGAACCTCCTCTGCTCAGAGGCACGATGCAGAAATCCGGGCAAAAATGGCCCTGCCCTGCCCCAAGCCTCAGCCTCCAGCCATGGGCAAGCTGCCCAATAGCCCCATGTGGGCCTGGCCCGATGTTCCCACTGCTGTCTGGTGACCTTTGCTGCTGTCGACAGTGGGAACAGGCTGGCATAAAGCCACATATAAGTGACACTTTCTCTCTCCCCACTGGTGGAAGCCAGCCTCCCTCATGCCCAGCCTGAGGCATCGACCCACCACCACCACTGCCTTCCCCTGGCGATAAGTTCTGTGTCCTCTTGTTCAGGGACTCCCTGGAGAGGAAAATGGTTAGGACCGCCCTGGTAACAGAGGGTGGGGTTGTTACACAGGGCGCAGCACATAGGCTGCACAGCTCAGTGAGACTGAGCACCCAGTAAGCAATAAGTCAAAATAAACTAACCTAGGGAGTGGGACGTGTCAGAAGGCTCCGAGCTATACTAACCGGTAAGGACAGCGGTAGCTATGACCACACACTGCCCCTGCAGGAGCACACCTCTGCCAGGCGCACACAGTCATGAGGCCAGGGCACCAGCTCCGTACACCCTCAGGCGCTGCTGTGGGGACCCAGCCCCCCTCCTGGGACTGAGGCTTCCTTTAGGTTTCTGAGTTCTTGTGACACCCCTGTCACGAGAGTGGCTTTCCACCAACTGAAAAGGCCTCACACAGCTCCCAGGGTCCCAGGGAAGACCCCAACCAGCCTTCCAGCCCGGCAGCCTCTGCCTCGGAAGCCGGGAGAGGACATCCAGCGATGAATTCCCACCAATCCTCATCTAAGGATTTCTTTGCAATTCTGCCAGAGCACAGTGTCCGTGAGTCTATGTAAGTGGTTTGTGAATCACGTCTGGGTGTCTTTTTATTTTTTATTTTATTTATTTATTTGTTTGTGTATTTATTTATTTATTTATTTATTTATTTATTTATTTATTTCTGTTTGGTTTTGCGGCTGCCTGGAGTGTATGATACCCATCTCAATCTGATTTCCTGTCCCAGGTAACGTAAGAACTGTCCAGCTTTCAGTTCGAGTGCTGTTGTTAGCATGTTATTTTATTTCTACATATGACGTTGTTCCTGTTTAAAACCGTTTTTGATCAGTTAAAGAGTTTTAGGCACTGGGGAAGAGCCTGCGTGCGGGCTGACACCGAGACCCAGGCCCAGGCCCTCCCACCCCCGGACACCTGCTCTCCTCCTGTCTTGTTCCCTCTGCCTAAGCCTGGTGCCGCCAGCCGACCGAGCACCCACTCCACTTTACCATGCCAGAAAAAGCCTCCCTTTACTTTTGCTTTTCAGGAGCTTTACTGAAGTATAATCGAGGTATACAGTTTGCATATTTAAAGTGTTAATTTTAATAAATGTCTCTACATGTATAAATCCATAAAAACCGCCAAATCTATCAAGATAATAACTTTGGCCACCTCCTCAAAAACGTACTTTTCAAACGTAAAGGTTAAATTCAATTTTTTTTCAATTCTTAATGGCCCCTTCCTGCGGCTCCCCTCCCCCACTCCCCACAGCTGCTGACCTGCCACTGGCCTAGGGATCCATTCCCATTCCCCACGATCCTATAACACAGGCCACGATGATGCAGTCTTCTTTGCCTGCCTCTTTTCACTCAGCATCGTGTATGTCGTGATTCAACTGCGTTGTGGTGTCTCCATAGGCTTCATTCGTTTCTGTCTTTTGTTTTTATGAGTGCATTTTTATACAGAATACTGGGGAGTCGGTGGCATCTCCAGGATGCTTGGGTCAGATGTGCCCGCCAGCACCCCTCCTTACTTCCGCCTCCCCTGAACCCCTTACTCTTCTGTAATCATTTCCCTGCTGCTCTCAGACCATCTTTAACCCCTAGACTCCACGTCGGAGAGAAAACACGCGACACTTGTCCTTCCAAGTTGGCTTAACTTCACCCGACATGATGCTCTTCTGTTGCGTTTATTCTCCTGAAATGACATGATTTTGTTCTTCTTTATGGCAGGATAATATGCCATTTATATACACATTTTTTTCTTTATCCATTCATCCATTGATGGGCACCTAGGCTGACTCCATAACTTGGCTATTGTGAATCTCGCTGCAGTAAACACGGGCATGCATATATCTTTGTAGCAGGCTGACTTTAATTCCTCAGGTTCATGCCAATGAGTGGTGAGGCGGGGTCTACGGAGTTTCCATTCCTAGCCTTTGGAAGAACCTCCATATTCCTCTCCACAGGGGTGGTACTAACTCACAATTCCACCAGCAGCATACCAGGATTCCTGTTTCCCCACATCCTCACCAGTATTTACTGTTGTTTGTATTCCTGATGACTGTCATTCTGACTGCAATGCGGTAGATAGGATCTCAGCATCGTTTTGATTTGCATTTCCTTGATGGCTGAAGATGTGGAACATCTTTTCATATAATTACTGGCCATGCATACTTCTTTTGCGAGGCGTCTGTTCAGTTCATTTATCCATTTGTTGACTGCGTTTCTTGTTTTTTCAGTGTTAGCTTTTTTTCGTTCTCTATGTATTTTGGATATTAACTCTGTATTGGAAGAGTATCTGGTAGAGCTTTTCTTCCACTCTGTAGACGCTCTTTTCACATTCTTGTTTCCTTTGCTTTTTAATTTGATGTAGCTGCGTTTGTCAATTCTTGCTATTATTTTCTGAGCTGTATGAGTCCTTTCAGTAAGTTACTGCCTGCCCCTGTGTGTTGAAGGGTCTCCCCTATGCTTCTTCTAACCATTGTAGAGTTTCTGGTCTTACATTTCTTGATCCATTTTGAGTTGATTTTTGTGCAGAATAAAAGACGAGGATCTAGTTTTATTCTTTTACATATAGATATCCAATTTCCCCAACACCGATTGTTAAAGAGTCTATTATCCTTTGGCACTTTTGTCAAGAATCAGATAAATGTAACTGTATGCTTTGTTTCTGTGTCTTCTATTGTATCCTGTTGGTCCATGTGTCTGTTTTTATGCCAGTACCAAGTTTTTATTACCATAGCTCTGTAGTATGATTTGAAATCAGGCATTGTGATACCTCCAGCATTGCTCTTTTGGCTCAGGGTTGCTTTGGTGATTATGGATCTTTTATTTTACCATATTAATCTTGAGATTTTTTTTCTAGCTCTGTCAAGAATGCCATTAGTATTTTTATGAGGATTGCACTGAATCTGTAGGACACTTTTTGGCAATCTGGCCATTTTAACAGTCTTAACTTTGCCCATCCATGAACATAGAGGTCTTTTCATCTTCTTCAATTTCTTGTTTCAATGTTTTGTAATTTTAGTCATGAGATCTTTCACTTCTTTGGTTAGGTTTATTCCCAGGTGTTTTTTAAGCCATTGTGACTAGGTTTGTTTTCTTTTTCCTTTATGTCACTAATTACTATTCCATTGAACAGATGTTTCCATGTTTGTTCCTTGGCTTGTTGATGGACATTTGGGTCATTTCTCTTATTAACAAATAAAAAAAAAACCCATCGGCATTTGTGTTCAAGTCTTTTTAAGAACAATCTTTTCATTTACTTACACACACATACGTTATAAGCCTCATAATATATATTTTTACTATTTCTGTTTATGTATTGTTATTCTTTGAGTAAATATTCTTATTTTACTTCCTAATGCGCAGGTCCACCTACAAACTCTCAGGTTTTAGCTGAAAAGCTATTTGTTTAATGCAATTTTTTGAGGCTATATTTTCTGGATAGTAGATTCCAGACTGAGCTGTTTATTCCTTTCAGTGCTGTAGTGACATCATTTAATCGTCTTCCAACTTGCATACTTTAGAATGACATGTTGGCAGTTATTCTCATCTTCATTTTTTGGCATGTAATGTATTTTATTTTTATAGTTTCTTTTAATATTTTACTTCATCCTTAGTTGTCAACAATTTGGTTATGATGTGCACTTTTTTTCTTTGAATCTATTCTGCTTAAAGCACATTGAACTTTTTGGATCTGTGAGTTTATAAATATCGTCAATTTTGGAAAATTTTTCAGCCAATATTTTCCCCAATTTTTCAGTTCTCATTTTCAAGATGCCAATTTTATATGTATTAGACAACATTTATTGCTTCGCATGTTAAATGATGCTTTGCTGAATTTCTTACTAATCTTTTGTCTCTGAGTGCTTAAATTTGGGTCATTTCCGAATGTGTTATGTCACTGATTTTTCTGCAGTGTCTAATCTGTTCTATCAATCCCCTCAAGTACATGTTTCACTTCAGATATTGTGTTTTTCATCTTTATAACTTCCAGTTTTAAATATATTTCGTTTATCTCCTCATAATGTTCAAGTTTTCCCTTTAATCACTGAATATTAATCATATGCATAATAGTTACTTCAAAGTTTTCATCTACTAAATCCACCATTCCTATTGTTTCTCAGATTATTACTTTCAGTTGACTTCATCATGATCACGTTAAGTTTTTTCATCATAATGATCAAAATACCTGACAAGCAGAACTTAGAGAGAGAAAGATTTATTTGGAGCTCACAGTTTCGGAGGTTTCAGAGGTCAGTGTGTGGCTGACCATCTCCAGGGCAGAAGCCAAGGTGGCAGCACATGTGTGGAGAAAAGCAGTTCTCAGTCCTGATGGCTGGAAGCACGAGAATGAGAGAAGGGAGTGGCCAGACAGATCTAGCTCCTGAGGCCCCACCCCCGTGACCCAGCTCCTCTGCAAACCTAGCTGACTTGCCTAACACATGAAGTGTCGGGGGAGATTTGAAATCCAAATCATAACACCGTGGGTCACACTGTCCAGGTTCTTTCAATGGCTAGGAATTGTTTACTAGAGGTAAGACACTATGATGTTCTTTTGTTGTTTGTCTTTAAAGAATCCTACCAGTGCTTTTTAAAGAATCTGCCAGTGCTTTCCGGTACTTGTAAATGAGCTCTGTGCCGGGGATTCCTCTAAGTGCTCAGAGGACAGCTCTGGAAGAGTCTGTGGTCTCAGGCGGTTCAGTCTTGTTATCAGTGTGTGACCTAACTTGGCCTCTATCAAATGCCCTGCTTGACTAGTGAGTGCTCTCCACTAAGACTCCTCAAAGCATGCATATCCACTTGACCACATAGTCTCTGCACATTGGCAAGGTTAGAGCTTTCTGCTTTCTTTGACCCACCCCCTGTTGATCCATTTTACACATATGTGTCTCACTATTCAGCAAAGATGCAAGGGGACCCCATGTGTGTTCATGACTACTTTCCTGAGATCTCCCTTCTGCCTGGGAACCCCCTCTGCAACTTCTGACCACATCAGCAAGCTGCATCCTGACTCCTAGCCTGCCCAGCAGATCATCGTGTTCAGCTCAGAGTTCCAGTTGCTGGGTGGAGGTCCAGGAAGTGCCTTCTGACAGAATGCCTGTATAAGCAAAAGGGTGGTCTTGCTTTTCTTCTTACAGTGACTTCAGTGTTAGGCTCGCTGTTGTCATATGTGGGTTGTTCTGTGAGTTATTTGGGGTTTATTTGTTTTGCATATTTTGTTCACTCTTGCACTTGTTCACATGAGGTATAAATGTCTAGTTCCTATTCCTCCATCATGACTAGAGGGACAATTCCACCTGCCTCTTCTAAGGTGTCTCTCCGGGCATGTGCCCCATCCCTCTCCTCTCTGCCCACTGCTCGAGATTTTCCTTCAAATGGGTTGGAGCTTCTAGAGTCACAACTGATGGCCCCTGCCAGTATGAATAACTACTGTTTCTGTTGTCATACCAATGGGGAGAAACCTTATAACCACAATGGAAATTGCTCCAAGAAGTTTGTTTGCCAAGTCCCCTAAACCCCTTTCTGTTATGAAGGTTAGAAAGACTGGCTGCAGTACTCAGCTACTGAGAAGAGGATATGCCCCACAGACCTCTCCCCCCTGGCCTAATGAATCCTGTGTGATCTCAGGTTGTCTCTGAGAACTTGCATTTGTAAGGAGCATGAATACATTCCTCCTAATGAGACAGAACTTCATCCACTGGAATCAAGAACCTTGCAGAGTCTAATCCACGGATTAGGTGAGGGACAAAAGATGTAGCCATGGACAAATGATGTCATTGTTTTTTAAAGTAAATGAAGATAAATTCTGAAACTTCAAACTGGTCAGTTGAGATTTCATATCATGAACATTTATAGGAATAGATTATTAATATTTAGCGAGTGTCAGATTAGGTCACCTAAGTCAAAACTTGTGGCACAGTGCCTGCAATATTAAATGAAAGTCATTAAGAATGCAGAAGCAAACAATGATCATCACTGGCCACAGGTCTGCTGCCAAGAAAACAGCATTTCTCCCTTTTTTTTTCCTTTTTGTTAACATTGCTATTGCATTAGTACAACAGAAGCGTGTCTTCAAAATCTGTATGCCGCTCAACAATGCACTTTCCAAAGTCTTTTTAAAATTATTCCAGAATCTGAGACCACTCAGAGAGGACATTGGTGACATCAGACTGACCTTGGCTAGATGTCGATCCATCACGGTGGTCAGCAAAGACAGCCCCTTGTTGAGTCCTGGTCCCCCTCTCAACCTGGTCCTGTTAAACATGGTACCAGATTGAATCTGTGTCCTGAAGGAACACTCATCAATTCTGAAAAGTAGCACAGCCTGGGGTGAGCTAATTGCCCAGGCGACTGGATAAGATGTGAAATGATGAATTTCCACCATGGACTGAAACCAACAGGTGTAACAGGGTCGAATTCAAAACATCACCTGGGCAGACATGAACTAGGAACACTTCGATGATGGCGTCCAGCCAGTCAAGACCGTGGGGTAATGTGACAGTTGGGTAAAATTTGATACACACTTGAGTTACATTTTGGAAGGAGAAAGTTCAGCACTTTCGAGGCAGGGGCCCACAGGAATGGACATCACTATGTCTTGCTTGGATTCCTGTGAACGGTGCTGGCCACAGAGACATCCCTAAGAGGCTTCTGGGAGGGCAAGAAGATCGTGCCTATGTAGAGGATAGTAGGAAGGACTGGAGGATCTTACCTGGAAAGACACATCTTCATGCAGGTTATAATAATGATATGGAGAGAGGGAAATAGCTTCTCCTCTCCTTGCCAAGTACCTAACGGGATGGAAGCTGAAGTTACTGGTAATTTCCTATCTATGCTTGTGCTGGGGCTGCCCCAGCTGATACTATCTCTGTTGTCTGAGTTTCGCTGCTGTGGACATGGAAGGTGCATTCTTGCAAGCACGCTATGCCTGTGCCGAGGACCAGAGGCTGCTGGTGTGACCCGGTGTCCGGGGGAGGGGTCTGCCCACCACCCTTCATCTTGAGCCTGCAGGAGCACAGGATCTTGGGGTCATGGGAATGAGGCATCATGGTCCCACTCCACCACATGAGGCCAGTTCTCCTTCCCCAGCTCCGTCCACCGTCCATGGAGGAATGCTCACGACAGGAGGAAACTCTCTGCTGGGCTCCCTAAGCTTCCTCTGGAGAAGCCAGGTCGAGGCGGGTTTGCAAAACAAAGTCACTCCTAAAAGAACCCAGAGCGAGGAAAAGAGGCTGTTTGTTTCACTAGAGGTAGTTTCATGATGTTAACAAAAAAACAAAAAAAAAATCACCAAGTACAGCAACATTCTTAAAACCAAAAGACTACTTGTAAATTCTTTTATTACTTAAAAAAAAACCATCCAGAAGGTTTAATATTTATTGAGACATAAGATTAGAAGACAAACACATTCCACAGGAGCCTCTCTAGAGAAATACTTCAAGTAGATTTAATGCCGTCTTCTATCTTCTCAGAGAAGAAGTATCTACATCTTGCAAATAAATAGTCCCTAACATCCCAGAGGAGGATTTTCACAGGTGGACAGTCTTTATAGCACTGGAACAATAGTCAGCAATCGGAAAAGCTCTTGTTCCTAGATCCGCAGGCAGTGAAATCTGAAAGGGAAAGAACTCAGCGCCCACTGTGGAAGGGCGGGTCCAGGCCGGCCTGGGGTGGCCTCCTCCAACCCTCAAAGCCCAGAGAGCAGAGCCAGAGGCCCAGCTCCAGCCACCCGGGGAGCCCCTGGTGACGCCATCCTGGACACGGCGCAGGACGCACGCAGGAGGGAGGGCCTGCCTGGCCTCAGCCCCGTGGACCCGCCTTGAGCGTGTGGCCAGTGAGGGGAAATGGGGCTGCTCACGTCACCTCTGGTCTTTGGTTGCCGCAGCCCCGGGGCAGGACAATGCGGTCGGGTCAGAAGAAGAGGAAAGGAACTGAGGTCTCGGGGACTGCAGGGGTGGGGCCGCCCATGGAAAGGGGCCTCGAAGGCTCCCCGGATGAGTCAGTGAAGGACAGGAGGAAACAGAAGAGAGGCCTTCAAAAATACTAAAACCAAGGAGAGAGGAAGGGAGGGAAAGGCCTGTGAGAAGGGAAAAATCAGCCTCTTCTGTCGGGAAGACCAGGTGAAATTAGTGACTCCCCGCTCCCCTGGGCGTGCCTTGGCTTACCTTCTTCCTTCTTACCTACTTCTTTTCTTTCTTTTTCTTTTTTTTTTTTTTTTTTTTTTTTTTTTTTTTTTTTTTTTTTTTTTTTTTTTTTTTTTTTTTTTTTTTTGCAGTACTGGGGATTAAACCCAGGGGCATTCAACCTCTGAACTACATCCCAGCCCTAATTTTTATTCTTATTTTGAAACAGGGTCTCACTAAGTTGTAGAGAGCCTCACTAAGTAGCTGAGGCTGGCCTCAAACCCTGATCCTCCTGATGAAGCCTCCCAAGTACTGGGATGACAAGCGTGCGCCACCACGCCTGACTCCACTTACCTTCTTGTCTCACTCTTTTTCTCCCCTGGTGCAAGGAAAGAGAGAAGGCAAGAGTCAGAGTGCAATCCTGAGCAAAAGAGAAGGAACTGAGGTTCTGGCTGACAGGAAGTCCACGGGGGCGGGGCCCTTCCTGGTAGCTACCACCTCCCCTGGCGGTTAGATCTGACTAGGAGGCTGTTGGCGACCGTGCTCCTCAAAGTCTCCCCGAAGCAGGCCCGGGCCTGGGCAGGGGCAGCCTCCTCTGCATGCCCAGGGAAGCCCAGAGTGAAGACACAGGTGAGGAGCCAGAAGGCGATGGCTCCTCAGAGCAGGGTGCCCCCGAAGGCGGCAGGAGGCTCCTGCAGGACACAGCCCGAGGACCCAGGATGTGCCCGGGAGACGGGCGCCTTGCTGATGTGAAGTGCCACGCTTTGCCTGTCAAGTGACATCTGTGCCCGTGGACTAGACATACACCCCAGGAGGCATGTGCACCAAAAGGGGCCTCGGTGTGTAAGAGCTGGTCTCTTTGAATGTCCCACAGGTAATACTTGGGGGGAAGGACTATGAGGCTTAGGGTGTGGACTCTAGACTCTGTTGAGTTCACTTAAAGGAAGCACCACTTAGCCCGGCCCCAGTGGGAGCCCATGACAGCCCTCCTTCTCGCTTCCTCTGCATTCCCGCCCACACTGGAGCTCAGGAAGACAGATCCTTAGTGGTTGTATTTCCACGGCGTCTTTGTGTCCAACATGGCGCTGGACTGGGGAACTCGTCGGGAATCTGGGCAGCCGGCTGGTATGCCTCCCTGGTGATGGTTTCCCAAAAGTGCAGAGTTGGTGGCAAGCCTCTGCTTAGAGTATTTGACAAAGATATTTTCCACCCCCGGTCTTCCTCTGTGAGTTCTTTCCTAGAGTTATTGAGAAGCAATAGACAGAATTGCTAGTTCTCTTTCATGGGGGTTAAAAGTCCACCCTTCCAAGAAGGGAAGAGAAGGAGACAGCCCCAGACGGATGCTGACGTGAATTGCTGGTGTGGGCCTGTGACTGCCATGGATGGCCAAAGACCCTGGACGGGCAGTGCCAGGCACTCTCTCCTCTGGGTTTCTAACTTGTGTCTCCTCTGAAAACTGCCCCACTGCCTACCACTTGTTGAATTTGTTTGTTGTTTTTTGTTTTTAGGGAGGTTTTTGGTTTTTGGTTGTTGTTTTTGTTTGTTTGTTTTTGTGTGTGTGTACACGTGTGTGTGTGTGTGTGTGTGTGTGTGTGTGTGTGTGTGGTACTGGGGGTTAAACTCAGGGGCATTTTACTTCTAAGTAACACTCCCAGTCCTATTTAGTTAGTTTGCAGAGGGCTTTGCTAAGTTGCTGAGGCTGGCCACAAACCTGTGGTCTTCCTATCTCAGCCTCTCAAATACTGGGATTATCTTGTGTTGAAATGAAACACCACAGATTGTCTACAACAGGAAGAATATCTAGCTTATTCATTCACAAGCGCTCTGCTTATATTTACTTAGCACTAACCATTTGATTATTTGAACAAAATGATGTATTTCCCTATAGTCATTACTGCTAACCCAAGATAAGGGATTTATACGAGGCCCCGGCAACACGCTCACAGTCTCCCTGTCCTGTATATGGAGCCGGAGCCCAGGACCCGGGGACATTCTTGCTTAATGGCGGTTTTATTAGAAGGGAAGCCCCCACTTTACAGGCACGATTCCTCGTAACAGTCACGGGTGGTAATTATTCCTCCATCCTCTGCGCCCCCTGCTGACTATGACATATCTCTTTTAATAACCTATGTCTTTTATATTATTAGATTTCAAAACAAATCCGCTCATGCTGACTATGTTGGTGCCGATGTCTGAGTTTGATTCATGTTACTGCAATCTCACATTTGTTTTTTTCACCCACTTTTGCTAGAAACTAGGGATGGAGCCCATGTCTGGGGAAGGTGTTTGTCTTGACTGTCTATAGAGTCACAGAGAATTATTGATAAGCTCTTGAGAGAAATACTCAGAGACACAGAGGTGTGGAACCCAAGTGTGGTGCCAGGAGCCATTGTGGGCTCACCTTCAGGGTCACAGCCCTGGGGAAAGACCCCAATCCGGAAGGTGAGCGTGCCTTGTGTCCTTCCTTCCTTCCTTCCTTCCTTCCTTCCTTCCTCCCTCCCTCCCTCCCTCCCTCCCTCCCTCCCTTCCTTCCTTCCTTCCTCCCTCCCTCCCTCCCTTCCTTCCTTCTTTTTTGTACTAGGGATTAAACCCAGGGGCATTCTACCTCTGAGCTGCACCCACAGCCCTATTTTTACTGTTTTGAAACAAGGTCTCACTAATTTGCCAAGTCTGGCCTCAAAACTGCGATCCTCCATTCTCAACCTCCCAAGTACTGGGATCACAGGTGTGCGCCATCAGGCCTGGCTACCTCGCGCACCTGTTTTCTATGATTTACATCAGCTGTGAAGTGAAGAATCAGAATGATCTGGAGATGGCAAAGGGTCACACTTGGAAGAAACTCAACCAAGTCTTGTTGAATTATTAGTTCACCAGCCCACAAACAGATACTGGAAAAAAAAATAGGTCAAATAAAATAATTTAGTTGGGTGAGGAATTCTTTTCAATTAAAAGCCATGCTCTCAGGGAGCCTCAAGCTCCTCTATTCTGTGAGACGACTGTTCTCACTTTCCTAAGCACAGGCTAGATTAGGCCACGAAGCTCACCCCAAATTACCTTCTGGGTAACTGAGTCCGCACAGAGCCTCTCCCTGGCAAGCCCCAGTCGAGCTCAGAGGAGTTGCTTGTGGAGCTCCCGTGGATGAGAACCGGGCTGGCGTGCTGCCGGAGCAGGCCAGAGGGCAGAGAAGGAGGCTTCTTGGAGCGCTCCTCACAGCGCGGACCCCCAGGCCAAGCTGCAGAATTCTGCAGGTAAAAGTTAAACACCTATCAGCCTTGGATCTGATCCAAAGCCCAGCAGGGGGCTGGGATTTCCCAGCTGGGGCCTGATGACCATCCGCTAGAGACTTTCACAGCAGGGAAGCGCAGCAACCTCTCCTGGGTTCAGAGGTTTCCATGCGATCTCTCAAGGCCCCTCGGCCCCAGCAGGCCTCATATACACCCCCTGGGTTTGCCCCCAGGCCTGCCCCTTGCTACCCACAGCCACAGAAAAGCGGGCGGCATCCCAGAGCATGGCATAGACTCCTGATCTGCGGGTGTGCGCCAGGGCTGGCTGAGGCCTAGGACATCGTGAGGAGTGGAGTGTCCCTAGATCGAGCCGGCCGCCCAGTCAGCAGTGTGTCACCAGGGAAGTCCTGGGCCCAGCTGAGCCCTTGTCCTGGCAGCGCTCCTGGACTTCTGTCACTCGTGTACCCTGAGGTGAGACACAGCCAGAGCACTGACCCCAGAGCCCCGCCACCTCGTGCAGCCCTTCTCAGCCCGCTCCCCAAAAGTCTTCAGTTACACCCCAATGTGGGTAATAAGTTATGTGGTTTATTCACATAGGGGAGTGGCGGTTGTTGTTGTTATTGGTTTTCGTGTTTTGTGTTGTTTAAGATGAACCTAAAATGCAGGGCATTATTGGACAAGAGGAAAGTAGCCACGTAGCAGGGCCTGAGGAAGTCAAAGGTGTTCATGCAGAGGGGAGCTGCAAGATTATTCTGATTTATGCAATGTCTTCTGCAGCCTGAAACACTAGGGGAATGCAGGGAAATGTGTTTTACAGCTAAAATAAAGTCCACCTGGATACAAAGTAAAAGGTAAAAGTCCCACCCAATCCCTCAATGCCTGTAACCAGGAGTAGCCCCACTGGTGTTCAGTGGGTCTGCGTGAAACAGGGACTGTTGCAGAAATAACCACATAGTCAGTCAAGAACCCGCAGGTGCACTTCCCAGAGAAGTCCCAGGGTCACACCTGAGCTGTCCGTCCCCAAGGCATCAAAGCATCCTACCAGGTGTAGGAAAGAACAGATGTGTTCACTGCACAGCTCTGCATGCCCTCTCGTCCCTCCTGCTGGCAGCGCTCGGACATGTTGCTGTCCAAGGGCGGCCTTTGTGTGCAGAATATACTATTTAAATTACTTTGTTTAAAACAACATTTAATATATGATATATCTGAACATATATGAACATATATATGAACACATATATGAATATATATGAACATATATAGAGAGAATACATATATGAACTATATATTTCATATATGTATATATGAAAGTTGCAAATTTAAACTCCTAGATTTCCCTCTGGATTAAGCCCAATTTGCAACTATTATCATTCTATTTGTGAATCTTGTAAAGTTAGGGAGAATCACCCTTCATTTACTCTCTTATCAGTTAGTGAAATTCGAGTTAAACCAACTCATTTGTAAAACACCACTTTAATTCACATCCTGGTTGATGAAATTTCCTTAACATCTGAAACAATGCATCTGAAAGTGATTCTCTTATGCCTGCCTGGAATGTCTGAGAAATGGCTTCCCTAACAAGAAAAACTTCAGCTATTTTCAGCAATCTGCCACAGAGGTGCCATGAAATAGTAAGCAAGTGTTGTGTACTGATGGGGTTTCTGCAAAAATTATTTTCTTTGAAGAATCTTAAAATTCCGGCAGTTTAATACAAGGGAAAACAAGTGTGTATCTCTCGCTCAGGGTTTCAGGTTTTCAGGGGGCTCTGTTCTCAGCTGGGTCCCAATCTGATCTGCCCACAGGACTAGAACCAGGGCTCAAAAAACCAAGGCTGCAGGTATGCATCCTGCTCTGGGAAGATGGAGCCCAGGAGGCCCAGGGGAGCAAGCCCCAGGCCAGAGCTCCCCACATCCAGAATAAAGCCCCAGCCCAGTTGCCGTGAGAGTCTCTCCCAGCACTCCAGGGAGGGGAGAGAGACACTCCAGAGCAAGGAGGAAGGCCTGGGGGCCCGGGGTCATCCTCCAACCACACACAGAGGTCTCCGAGTCAACTATCACCAAAGCCAAACGCAGGACAGAGAAGCCTCCCACAGGCCAAAGAGCGTCTTCCAAAGTGACCAGATGTGCAATACACAGTGAAGAAATGGCTGCAGTAAGCCCCCGTTGACTAGCGGCATTGCTAAGAATATTGTTGGAAACACAGGGGAAATTCAAATTTACGTCAAGAGTTTTCAGAGCTAAGCGCCTCTCCCGGCCTTTGGCAGTTTGAGTGAAGAAAAGCAGCAGGATTGGGGAAACAAAGTAAATACGTGGTAAGTTAATAGCTATGTAGCTAGCTATTTCCTAAGCACAGAGACTTCACTGCCTCTTAGAGTAACAATCAAAGGCTTCTGAAAGATAATCATATTCCTGTTTTCAAAGAAACCCTTAATGAATTTACTGAATGATGCATTCACACCACAGCTTAGGAACAACAAAAGAAAATTAGAAACAAATAACAGAAGTTTAAAATAAAAACCAATTAGGCAATTTGAAGAACAAATCCCAAATAACCATTCAAAGTGGAAATAAAATCTCCAATTAAAGACTCATTTCAAAAGCACAGTGCGAGTCTGCCTCATGAAGATGTGTAGGATGTGGTAAAGGCTGGATTCAGAGAAAATGTCAGCGTTCAAATGGCTTATTTAATAAAAGAAATAGATTGTTGTGGGTTCACTCCCCGTCGGGTTATTTTAAGCTTGTGGGAACATGAAAGGCCCCTGCTGGACAGCTTCAGGAGAAGGTCTCCCGAGTCACTTCTGAACCTGCCGTCCCCTTGCTGACACCGCCCGCAGGAAGCCAAACCAGAGGGCTGCTGTAATTCGCTCTTTCTCCATTCCCGACGCCGAGATTCAGCCTCTCATCACTCAAAGACTGTTCTCTCAGGCAGTAAACTAATCCCGGGCAGCCTCTCCAGGACCTGCTGGGGCTCAGAACCTGCTTCACCACACCAGCTCCCTGATTCCCTGGCCTGTTTACACCTCTCAGGCGCAGGAGACCGGCGTATATCTGGTTATTCTCCAGCTCTTCTGGTCATGCCCCTGGCTGAGTCTTCATGAGGAAGGCAGCCCCGTGCAAAGAACCCGGGTGACCAGGGAGCCGGTTCCTGCCCTCCTCCCCCCGGGGGCCGAAGATGGAGCAGCGAGCACCTGCTACCCGCAGACAGCAGAGGGACTGGCCAGCCAGAGCCCGTCCTCAGCTCCAGGGACACCAGTCCTGAGGTTGATGTCTCCAGTTGCCCGTTTCTGACGGTGACACCTCACCTCGCATCCATCAAGCCAAGACGTCTACGCACTCAGCTTCCCCAGACAGGAGAGGGTTGGCAGAAGCTCTTGAACAGCCTGCTGGCCCCGTGACGCTGAACGCCCCCTCCAGGGAAGCCCGAATCAACAGCCAGGCCTCGGCCGCCGGTCAAGAGCAGGACACCATAAGCACACCCCCGGCCTCTTCTAACTGGACCTCGTACAAGATGTAAAGAGGTGACCGCCTGCCCAGAGCAGGCTGCTTGAGTTGGGGCAGGGGGATTGGTCTGACTTCAGGCTTTGCATTTTGCAGAATGGCAACACTATTTCAATTAAGGTACTGTCTGCCTTTGCTCCGTATCTGATTCACTACTCACCATTTCAAAACACCACCATTGCTGGAAGAACCCTAGCTGGGTGTGGTGGCACACACCTGTAATCCCTGTACTTAGGAGGCTGAGACAGGAGGATCGCAGGTTTGAGGACAGCCTCAGCAAGTAGTGAGACTCTCAGCAACCTAGCAAGACCCTGTTTCCAAATAAGAAATAAAATCAGGCTGGGGCTGTAGCTCGAAAGTAGAGTGTCTCTGGGTTCAATCCCCAGTATCACAAAGAAAAAAAAAAAAAAGAACCCTGGCTCATGCACTTTTAAACAGTTAATCACCCCTGGAACCAGCATGGTTTAAGTACATAAATTTTTCAGACTTCTGGCCGCGCTCCCCATGACACGGTATTTAAACAAGCAGGGAACTCTCAAGCCTCCACAGGGACTCAGTCAAACCACTTGAGTGGGAGTCGTGGACGGCTTGGAAGATGGGGTCACTTCTTCCCATCTGGAGGGAGGGCTCCTCCCAGCCCCGACTCTGGGACTGCACAGACACTCCCAACTGGTGATGAAAATGGTCAGCCCCGCCCGGGGAATGACCCCCGGGACTGCGCTCACTCACACTGGTTGCAAAGTTACCTGGGTGTCAGCATGGCCGCCACGTTTCACACCACAAAATCAAAAGCCTGTGGCTTTTCCTGATTGTCAATTTTAGCTTCTTTGATTTGTTCTGGTTCCTGTCTCTGTCCATTTTCCACAGCCGTGGAAAATGCTTCATTTGTTAAAAGCCCAAAATGGAAGCAGACCTCCGTGCTGCCCCCGCATGGAAGCGGGGGTTTGGATGTTCTCAGAAGCGGCGGCTGGAAGGAGGGCAATTCTGCCAGACTTAACTCTGAGCAGTCTTGGCATGAAGAAGCAGGCTGCGGCACACAGGGCTTCCGGTGACATCCTGCCGGCCACCTACTCCCTCTTGTCATTGAACAGCAGGTGTCGTAGGAAGTTCCATCACGAAAAGATTCTGTACTGGGGGTTAGTTATCTGGACATGGCGGTGCGCCGTCCCCTTGCACGGCAGCTATTTTAAGTTCTTTGTTCCTTAACAGCCAGTTCACAAGTACCCATCAAAAGAGAGGGTCAGTGGCAGAGACAGGCCCAAGTGACAGGCAATTGAGCCCTGTGTGTTTAGCTTCAAGATGAACGCGCAGCAAAAATAGGAGAAAGATAGCCGGGCGTGGTGGCACACACTTGTAATCCCAGCATTTGGGAGGCTGAGACCGGAGGATCCGGGTTCGCGGCCAGCCTCAGCTACCTAGTGAGGCACTCCGCAACTTAGTAAGACTCGGTTTCAAAATAAAGAATAAAAAATAGGGCTGGGGGTATAGCTCGGAGGTAGAATGCTCCTGAGTTCAATCCCCAGTACTGCAAAAAAAAAAAAAAAAAAAAGAATAGGAGAAAGATGCCTGTGGGTTTTAAATTACCCCCCACCCCCAATTTTCTTAATTGTTTTGAAAGAGTTATTAAAAATATATATATTTGAATGTCGACTTTTGAATCAAATAGTAAAATAAGAACAATAATAGCAACAGAGTTCTCACTTAACACCCTGACTACATATTCTGCGTTTTCATTGTTTATATTACTAGTTCTTCCGGTGTTTTGTTTTTTTTGGGTTTTTTTTTTTTTTTCCTTCACTTTCCTTACCTATTCACAATCTGCGTATGCCTCTGTTTCTTTGTTTACCAACTCTGGGCCCTCGACAGTGGACGGCTTCAGCTCACGTACGTTAGTCCTCCCTCTCCACGTCTGAATGGTATGCTCACTGCACTCTTTTGAGTCCTTCTGTTGACTACTTGTGCCATATAGTTGGGATTTTATTTCTTGCTTTGTAAGTTACGGGGAGCGCACGCCTGGTTCCCATTCTACTTTATGAGATGAGATTCTTATTACCCCCCCCTTCGCATCTGTTTATCATCCCTCCCTTGTGTCTCTCAAATCCTCTTACTTTTCATATTGTCAAGTTTTCATTTGCATTCTATTCCAAAATCATAATTTAGTATTCTCCAGTTTCTGCTAGATTGATGATAAAGCATATAAAAAAAAATCAGTGAGCTACATTTATAGTATGAGCTTCATATATAGTATATACTGAAAGTAGAATGATATGCTATAATTGTACTTACATCCTTTTGTAGCTTTTTTATTTTCCTGGAGTTTCTAACTGCCTTGCTTTTCTTGAATTAGCTGCTTTTACCATGTCTTTAGGATCTAATATTTTAAGGCCATTATTAAATCAATGAGATCACCCACCCCCATACCTTTTCTACCCGGAGACAAGTCTGCTGTCCTGGGCTTACTGCTCAATACACAGCTCATCAGGGAACCTAAGTATCTTCTGCGTCCTGAGTTGTATCCACTTTTCTCCCCCATCCATGACTTCTTGTTTGTATTTATTTATTTTCCCCATAACTTTGTATTTTTTAAATTTTCCTCATATCCTAAGAAACTGGGATGAGGCATAAACAATCCTGAACAGTTAGGACACCAGGCGTAAACAATGAGTCTCTGCAAATTTCCAGTCTACCATTAACTATTCTTATAGTTTGGGCCAGGTGTGGTGACGCACGCTTGTGATCCCAGTACTTGGGAGGCTGAGACCGGAGGATGGCAGGTTCGAGGCCAGCCTCAGCTACTTGTGAGGCCCTCCACAACTTAGTGAGACCCTGTTTCCAAATAAAGAATAAAATAGGGCTGGGGGTGTAGCTTGGAGGTAGAATGCCCCTGGGTTCAATCCCCAATACCGCAAAAAGAAAAAAAAGATCACATTTGGGGAGAAACCAGGTACTTTGTGTTGCCTTTCTGAACTCCAAGAAGGGGGTGGAATAGGCAGGTATAATATGGGTCTGAATGTGGGAAGAGACCGGAGTTGGCAACACAAGGGTCTGGGCCATTTGTCCTGCAGACGTTCTTTATGCCAGGAGACTGCACGAGATCTTTGAGAGAAACAGAATATGACAAAGAATAGAACCCAAAGCTGAGCCTTGAGAGCAGGAAGTGACCAGAGCAGCAGGTGGTTTGAGCGGCAGAAACTGACCCTCTCGTGGCGCTGAAGGTCGGCCGCCCACGGCCCAGGTGCCGACAGGGCTGGCTCTGCCTCCCTCTCCCAGCTTCTACTGGATTGCAGCAACATCCGGAATTCCTGCCTTGTGAACTGACCCCCCAGTCCTCCTCTTCACGTCTGTCTTCTCGCTGGGTCTCTCCACATCTTCCTTCCCACGCATCTGCCTCTGTGTCCAAATTTTCCCTTCTGTGAGGAATACAGTCACACTGGATCAGGGGCCACGCTAATGAACTCATTGTAATTTGACTACTCTCTGCATACTCTATTTCCGAATAAGGAAGGCCACATTCAGAGATACCGCAGGTTAGGACGTCAACATATCTTTTGGGGGAGATGCCATTCAATCTATAAAGCCCTGCTAGCTCACTTCTACCGACCAGGCCCCAGGACTCTCCTCCCGCACCTCCAGCTCCTGCATGTCACTCCCCCACCCATGCCGTGTCCCCATCAGACTTCCGTCTCCCGTGCCCACACATGCACACACACAAGTACACACACATGCACACACGTGCACATTCATGCATACATGTACCCACGAGCACACACACATACACACACACACACACACACACCTGCCACCACCACTCCTCTTGATGCTTTCCAAAAGTCACTTTTAGTTCTCTGAAAAAGTGCTTATGCCAATCATATCTCTATTGAAATAAGTAAATTAATTAAATGTTGTGCAATCTGATAAATGTGAAAAGAGGGGCTTTTTTTTTAACCAAGCTAAGTGCTCGGGAAAAACTGGTTAGCAAGAAAAGGGACTTGAAATAATTACTGTGAAATTAAGATTGCACAAAAGGGCCATAACCGAGAGTGAAAATCTCTTAGGCCTGTAGAAGGATTCCTCACTCAGAGAGTTTTGCAAGTGTTTCTTTTGTTCTTATCCACTTGGGAAAACCCCAACCTGCAAATTAAAGTCAGTATATTTTCCATGTAGTTCATAGGAATCAGAAAAAAACTGTTTAATTTCGATCAATAAACCTCTATTCAAAGAAGAGATCTAGCTGCCTGTCAGAGGCTTGCTGCATTTGTCTAAAGTGGAAAAGGGCGTTTAGGTGTTTGCTATGGGTGTAGAACCCCACTACCCAGCTGTTTCCAGTTAACCCTCTAGTCACCAGTCCAGACTTCAGAGAAGGGCAGAGCTCACGTTAAGAGTGGATTCCAAGGTGCGCTAATGATTACACCCCCGGGTGTCTTAACAGCACACCCCAAGGTGCATCCAGGGCACATCCCAGGTGCACTAATGATACCTCCCCAGGTACCTCCAGGTCCCTCAATAGCACAACCCAGGTGCATTAGAGACGCACACCCAAGTCATCAACAGCATATCCCAGGTGCATCATAGCCTAATCCCAGGAACATCAAGGACACGTCCCCTGGTGCATCAACAGCACCTCCCAGGGGCCCTCATGATACGTCCCCAGGTACACCAAGAGCGCGTCCCAGGTGCATTAGAGACACACACACAAGCCATCAACAGCACATCCCAGGTGCATCAATAGCCTACCCCCTGGAACATTAACAACACGCCCCCTGGTGCATCAACAGCCCATCTCAGGGGCCCTCATGATACGTCCCCAGGTACACCCTGGGAGGGCAGGGCCTCTCCACCTCACCCACATCCCCACATCCCCAGGTCCCACAACAGCACATCCCAGGTGCATCAATAGCCTACCCCCTGGAACATTAACAACACCTCCTCTGGTGCATCAACAGCCCATCCCAGGTGCATTAGAGATGAAGACCCAAGTCATCAACAGCCCATGCCAGGAACATCAAGGACACGTCCCCTGGTGCATCAACAGCCCATCCCAGGGGCACTCATGATACGTCCCCAGGTACACCAAGAGCACGTCCCCACATCCCCAGATCCCTCAACAGCACATCCCAGGGGCGCTCGTGATCTGTCCCCAGGAGCTTCCATGGCACACCCCAGGTGAGGCTCAGAGCCACTCAATGGTGCAGGTGCTGTAGATGGCTGAGGCAGGGCTGAGCCCACGCACCGGAATCTCAGAGCATCGCTGCTAATCCCCCTAGTATGAGACACGATTGACTCGTGGAGGGACCCAGCCCTGACCAGGGAAAACCACCCACCACAGTTCATTAGACACAAAGCGGTGCTGGTGGCCAGGAGATTCCATCCCCCCGCCATCGGCGTCCTCACCTGTGAAGCGGGCCACAGGCACCTGTGCCACCTGGGACGGGCCCTGACTCCTGTGGATCAACGAGCTGGAGTGGGCGAGGTGGAGAGGCCCTGCCCTCCCAGGCAGCCAGCACACACTCACAAGTGGCCCGCCTGGTCCTGCTTTGGATCCTGGTTGGATACCTTGCCACAAAATGGGGTATATAGATGGCACGTGTGTGCTGGCACAGAGACTCAAGTGCGGGGTAAGGTGGATGGGGGTGTGCTGGAGGTCTGGAGGGGGGCACTGCGTCAGCGGGACTCAGGCTCAGTCCTTGGCACACACTCCCCAAGTGTATTCTCACAGCCAGCTCCAGAGGCAGCTGTGACCCCCGGCTGCCTGCTGGAGACACCAGGGAAGGACCATGCGATTGAAATGGCAGCAAGCACCCAATGGCAGCCGCCCTCCTGGCCTCCTCCCGCCTCCTCCTCTTCTGTAGCCAGGAACCTCCTCCCTGCGCATTCCCTGGGGGTCTTCGTCTGTGGAATCTTCCTTGGCTGTTTATTTTTCATTCTGGGTCCCAGACAGCCTGCTAGCCTATTTATATTTACACCCATGTCTAGGAGAACACTCAGTGGGATCGGTAAGCTCCACACAGTTTACAGTGCAGCTGCTTGGGTGAGTCAGCTAATCACTCGCGCTCGTCTCCTTACCTCCGAGGGTGACCGCTGGGCAGCCACGCTAAGGCAGCCCACCAGCGGTGATTTGTATTTCCCCTTTTGCAGTTGGGGCTTGCCAAAGTGTTTCCTGGGACTGTGGCTCAGGGATTGATCCAGCCAATTTCCAGGTGCTCTGTGCTTACCGAGCACGCCCGAGCCCTATCGGCTGGCCAGGACCTTTACGAGTCACGGGTCTGAGTGCGTCCTGGACGGCGGCTACCTTCTCAGGAGCCTCCGGGGACCTGGGTGGTGCAAAGTGATTCTGGGAGCTGTCTGTCAGGAAAAGGACGAGGCATGTGGGCCTTCGTGGCTCAGGACTCTTAATCAGCTGCACTGCTAAAACGCGCTGTGTCGCAGTAATATAGTCAGGGTACGGGCACAGCATGTAGGCAGACTGCCTGTTGGCAAAACACCCTTATACTCTCTGAGATTATGAAAGCAAAATGTGTCTCTAGAAAATCTGGAACAGAAAATGATTATTCTTTTAAAATTACCCCCAAACCTCCTCATCAAAATATCAGTATTAAGATGGGGTCTTCCTTACCTTCACAGTCTTTAAAACGTATGTGCATGTATATGTCTACACACACATATATATATAATGTAATTTATATAGAGGTTAAATATGTATACTACATTTTATAGAGAAATGCATAAATGCATATAGAAGTGTATGTGTGAGCATGATTTTTCATACGTTTGTAAGTCTTGTGTTTTTGTGCTCTTTTATTTTGCTTTCTCGTGTAACGCTGCAGCACAAGATTCCCTCCCGGCCTCTCCTCCTGTGGCGGGAGCCAGGGTCTGGCGTGTGCTGGGCAGTCCCTCCTTCCAGGGCATTGCAGAGCCTCCGGGACACTGTCACTCGTCACCCGGTCACCATGTCCAGCTTAGCCCTTACAAAAGAGCTCAATTTTTCCAGTTTTCCCGATTATGAATTACACTGTGATGAGAATTACATAAATGTTTTTTTTTTTTTTTTTTTTTTTTTTTGCGATTTTTTGGGATTCGTTTCCTCTGCCAAGAGAGTAATTGCCAGGTCAAGACAACCCAAAAGAGTGCTCTGGATAAGCATTGCCAGAATGCTTCACATGGAAGCCGACTGCCTGTCCAGCAACACCAGTGCGGCTGGTCCCGCTGTGCAGTCACCGGCACTAAGTACTCAGCACCGAGCCATGCTGACTTGATGGGTGCAGACTGGCATTCCCATTCTTTGTTTGATTAATTTGCACGTCTCAGCTCCTCACGAGAGGGTCCACATCTCTAATGTGCGTGGAGTATCCTGGATTTCTTGGTTTTTTTGTTTGTTTGTTTGGCTTTGACCATTCATAAACCTTCTGTTTGATTTTCATATTTTTCTTACAAATTTCTACGACAAGAATTGGCAATTAATTTTTCTGGCTCTTGAATAAGATTTTTAAATGGGGTCAGTCAAGGAGGACAAGGAGCTGAGTCAGTGCTCTCCTGTAGCACTGCGCCGGGGACTTTTCGGGGACTTTTAAAAGGTCAGTGCTTCCTCAAAGTCAGACCTCAATCTGGAAGGGCTGCCACAGCAGGAACACGGCATTAGGTATGTTCCACCGTTTGAAATGAGCTAAAGTTTTGACTTCTTAAAATGTCAACCTCATAAATTCACCCCTCAAACAAACTCCGAGGCCCACACCATTCAACAGATGACCACTTAGCCATGGTGGTGTTTAGACCTCGTCCTTGGATAGCTTGGAATTCAGATGCAAAGATGCAACTTAAGATTCATTTTCTTTGACCCTCTCTAAAATTCCATGGACCCAGTCCTTACCTGCCTGGTGTCTTTGGGTTAAAGCATTAAAAGCTCTTCCAATATTGGTGCAGGTGAAATATAGAATCCTTTCTCAGTATCTGATGGTTTGTTTGGTAGACATTTTATCCTACAATAGACTTGTGAGAACAGCTGTGTCCCCAGGATCTCCTGGACCCTCAGCTTGAGTGAGAAGTGACCAGGCACAGGTCAGAAGAGTCCCTTGGAGACCACAGTGATAGGACAGCCCGTAAGTTCCCTGAGCCCTGTGTGGCCACCAGAGCCAGCCCTCCCCTCCGCTGTGACAGAGCACTTGGAGCCCCCTTCTTTGGGAAGGAGGACGGCCACCCAAGTGCCAAGGACCTGGTGCATGAGCCCATACAGCTGACCTGCTGACCTGCTGAGCCCAGGCCAGTTAATTCACTGCTATGAGACCCACTTTCCAGGTCTGTGGGGACGAGTGGAGAGGGGGGCTGAATACACACTCAAACAGGCAGCCCGCTGCAGGGCGGAGCAGGCTGCCACAAGGCCAGCTCCCTCTGTCCGTCCATCGTGGACCATGAGGGCTCCCAGCCCACTGCAGAGCAGATGATGCCGCGTTCCACTAAGGGAAAAGTCGGAGATGTTTCTGACAATAAGAGGCTAACCATGGGGCAGGTGGTGTCCCCTTCCTGGTCCTGGGTTGAGGAAACAGGGGCTTCTGGAAGGACTTCCAGGAAAACACCTGTCCCAAGCCCAGGTACGCAGGGGTGGGCAGGGGAAGGGACATCAGGAGCTCCCCCCCAAGGTGGGGTGTCACTGTCATTGAGAAGACAGGAGCAGAGCTCCAGGAAGAGCTTCCTGAGTGACAAACTGTGGGACAGAGATCAGGAGCCGGGGCCCGCTGCCTGCTGCCCACGTGGACGCAGCCTGACGCTCTGCCATGGGGACAGATCTGCTCAGCGCACGTCCCGGAGCCCCCGGGAGGCTGTAACCCCTTCACACCCTACTGCTGGGAAGTGACTCTGTGATGTGACACATTAAAAGCAAGTTCAGGCAGGGCTCCTCTCCAGCGAGTCGGAACCTCGGAGTGACAGGCCTGTCTTCCTAGCCTGCACCCATCCTCCAGCGCCGGCTCAGACAGGAGCCTTCGGGAAGGGAAGGGAGGCAGGTGCAGGGCTGCCCTGCCTGCTGTGCTCCCGGGCTCCTCGCCCTACAGGGAGAGGCCGGGGTGTCTGCTCACATAATTAGAACCGTGACAATAGAGGAAGCTGCCTATTTTGGACCCTTGTCCAGTGGTGGGGTCCACAGGGAGTCTCTGTGCCCAGTCCCTGCCCAAACCCCGGCCAGCCCCTTCTCAGGCCTATCCAGGCCCTAAGCCCCTGCCCAGCTCCTCCCATACCTGGTCAGTCCTGCCCAGCTCTGTCCCGCCCCTGTCCAGAGGCTCTGACACCTGCTGGCTGGGATCCCAGCGCCGCTCCAGCAGGCGAGTGCGCGGGCGGCCAGCAGAGGGCGCGCTGCCTGGAGACAGGTGAGCCCGCCGCGCATCCGGACCAGAACCCCGCGGACCCCGCGGACCCCGCGGACCCGGCCGGCCGCAGAGCGAGCCTGTCACCTGTGCCCGCGGGTCCCGGGTGCGGGTTGAGGCTCGCCGCGGCGGTGCCGGTGGCCGTGCACTCCCGAGCAGGCAGCGGGCAACGAGCAAGTAAAATGCGTTTGTGCCACCTGTTGGCTTCGGCCCGCACTGCACGCGCTGGAGGCGGCCGCGGGGCTCACCTGGATCCCTGGGACTCACCTAGAGGGGCGGGGCTGGGACCAGGCGCAGGTGTGGCTGTGCTCCTCCCGGACCCGAGAGTCACCCGGGCAGAAAGCCCAGCGGCAGAGGTGCACCCAGGTAAGATGCTCTCGGATACTGACGTTTCCGTGGGACCGAGGCATAAGTAAGGAGTGTGTACAGAGGAAACGCCTGAGAGGAGTTTACTTCTTTGCAACAGCGCAGTTTGTATAAACTTTTTTTCTATGTATGTGGGGGGGGGGGGGGGGGGACTAGGGATTGAACCCAAGGGCGTTCTACCTCCAAGCTGCACCCCCACCCCTATTTATTTTTATTTTGAAACAGGGTCTTGCTAGGTTGATGAGAAATTCACTTCTTACTGTGTCCTCCTGTGTCAGCCTCCCAAGGCAATTGGAGCTGCAGTGCTACAATCGGTGAGCTCCATATTTATACAGACTTATTTTTTATCTAATGTTTTCAAAATCCAGTAGATTCACTGTCTGGACCATCTACATCTTCTAGTTCAGGTATTGACCAGTGTGCATTATTTCCATTAAGAAAAAATAGTCATTGCAAACAGGAGTAGGTCTTATTTTTTTCTACCCTTTTATTTTCCTCTACTTGCCAGCAACTACACATCTTTGAATACATATAATCAATAATATATTATAAATATATGTATATTTATAATATATGTATTTATAATAAAATATATATATATATATTTAAGCCACATGATTTTTTTTTTGCAGTACTGGGGATTGAACTCAGGGGTATACCTCCGAGCTGTACCCCCAGCCCTATTTTTTATTCTTTATTTTGAAACAGGGTCTCACTAAGTTGTGGAGTGCCTCACTAGGTAGCTGAGGCTGGCCGCGAACCCGGATCCTCCGGTCTCAGCCTCCCAAATGCTGGGATTACAAGCATGCGCCACCACACCCTGCTTAAGCCACATGATTTATAAACCAAAATAAAGGATTCCGTGTCATTCAGATTTACAGACCACCATTTTTATAACCAATCTGTCCAAGTGTCACCTTTTCTGCAGATACTTCGCAGCTTGAGAGGGTCTTTGTTTTTAGCGACACCAAATTTTGTTTGCCTATGTGCTGCACCCGGGGACTCCTGAGTACCTAGAAAGACAATCCAGGAGGATGTGGTTCCATTCACAAGACGCTGCAGTAGATTCTCATCAAAAGAGGAAGCCGGAACCATAAGAGAACTTACTAAAGCAACACTTTTATTCCCTGCCCACGTGTCATATCCATGAGATATGTGATCTATGCGATTTGAGGATTTCTGAAATTCTTTTTTTTTTCAAATTAAAATTTTTATCATGAAACGCATGCACAAAAATATGAAAGAAGTCTCTGGGTACAGATATCACTGTCCTGGTGATAGAAACAGAAGATACTTCTTTGTTTGGGTTTGGGTTTGGGTTTGGGCTCTTCAGTGTTGGAGCCCAGGCCCTCACCTCACACACCCTGTGGGCTAGTGCTCCGCCCCTGAGCTGCACCCAGCCTGACACATCTATAAATGCACAGCTCAGGAGAAGAGGCAGAGCAGGACTCCCGAGCCTGGGCCACTGCCAGGGGGATCAGCAGCTCTCCGGATTTCCTCCTCTCCCACCCTCACTGTGGCCCCTGTCTTCCCTCCCCATCAGAAACACAAGACGGTTTGTGTTGTGTCATGAAGGGCTCACACAGCTCACCAGGGTCAGCAAATATCCTCTAGGAGTTCAGGTTATTGACGTATATTTCATTTATGCAACATTTTATGCACGAGCTAAATATATTCAGTTCCCTAATATGAGAACACACATCAGCTACAACTCACAAAAATCTAGCAAGAGAGCCTTGGTACAAATGTGAAAATGGAGAAACGCAGGAGATATGCACAGATGTTTATGCAATAGCTATGCGTAAGTGTGCATGTAAAATATACATGTATATACATATAGGATATACATGCAATGCATATGTGTGTAAGATATATATGTAAATATGCAGATCACAGGGCTAAGAGCAGAATCTATATATTCTATGTCTTATATATTATACCATAACATTGCATATGTTCATCTGAGGCATGAGAAGAGTAGCCAGAGTCCTGGGCTGGACCGAGACAGGGAGTAGGAAAAGGAGAGCATTACTCTCTGATAAGTGCGTCTTCCACACCGGATTCAAGTGCAGCGACTTAGTGGATTCTAAAGATGATTTCAGCTTTCAGTGTTAAAAATAATAAGTGAATATCATGGCATTTTAGTGGCCCACCCCCTCACCCTCCAAAAACAAGCACTGCAGACAGGACATTCTCAATTCAGCCCACAGAAGCAGCTGAGGTCAGCAGTGGCTGGAGCTGCCATTGTACAAGAAGACCGTTGAAGTAACATGGGGAGGACCGAGGAAAATCTCATTCCATAGCCTCGAGTTTCAAACACTAGGAATCACGATACTCTAAAAATCATTGGAAATTAGTAAAACTAAGTATATAAGGATGCCATTTGCATTGCTAAGAAAAAGAAGTCAATGCAATGGGAAAGTAACTTTAAAAAAGAACTATTAAGAGATTATGAATTGAGATGAAATAGCAAAAGTCTACAGTGACCTGCTTCCACAGTTGGGGCCCTCGGTGCAAAATGGGGCCAGCATTTACATCCATAGACAGAGATAGAGGCACAGATGCAGGCAGCAGGTCCAGGTAGCCCCAGGACTGCATGGGTGCATGGCGCCTGCCAGGCAGGGGCAGGTGGGCTGACACACAGGCGGACTGCCGATGGTGCCATAGCTCAGGTCTTCCTAGAACTGTGGACAGTGATACTCTAACTCACAGACAGTAATGCTCCAACTCACAGAAAGACAGGCCCAGACTTCAGTCACCCAGGGGAGAGATGCTCCTTCCCCCTGTAGCCCAGAGATCGTGCATAGGAAGGGCGCTATTGTGTCGGGAAGGCTCTGCAGATTAAGCAGGAAATGGGACACCGTTGAGAGAGCATCTTCCCAGTTCCTGACTCAGCCAGCATTCACTGAAGCTTCAGGCATGTACAAGCTGCTAGAAGAAAGAGGACAATGGAGAGGGAAGTCAACATGTAAACCGGAAACTTGAAGCAGAACGTGGTGAGAGGGACGTGAATAGAGTGCAGAGAGATGGAAGGCAGTGTAAGAGGAATGCCACCAGGAGCATCCATCTCAGGAGTTCTGTTCCAAGCACACCCATCCATGCCTCAACAAGGGTTTAGAAAATGTTGAACATTTGCCAAGAACACTGTTGGGATCCGAGTTCATGCTGGTTAGGGGAGAGAGCAAAGCTCATGTCCTTCTAGGAATTCGAGTCAAGAGAGTAAATGCCTCCATCCAATCACACCAATAACTGCAAAACTCCTCCTGAGCTGGTCAGATGTACCAGGAGCAAGGCCGAGCCCTGGACCCAGCACAGCAGGTTTGATTTGCCTGAGGAGTCCACAGAATGTTCCGAGGAAGGGCTCACTCAGCTGAGCCGTGACAGATGTGTAGGTGCCTTACGATAGCCACAAATCCCATCAGAAGGAGTAGTCAGCTCACTGTAGCAGATGGTGTTGATGTTGATTGATTGATTGATTGATTGATTGATTAGAAGTTGCTCGCATGAACAACAATGGAGTCATAATGATTTTAGAGAAAGAGGGCAGCTGAGGGGGCTGGGGAGGAGAGATATTTCTCCCACCTATCCTTCTACCAGCTTTGAGAGTTTTAACCAAAACATTGTAGAAATGATTAATCACAGGAGACAGCACAGCAGTCATGGGGTGAGTCAAGGAAAAACATCGAGGTAGCCATGGATGAATCAGAGAATCAAAGGGTAAAATTCTGGGAAATAAGGGAATCCTCAGGGCCTTTGTTTATCAGTGTCATTTGGTCCTTGGAGATTTGTCTGCATGCAGGAATCTCCATTTGGGTGGGCAGTTTGTGTTCCTCCTAAGCCAGCCCCCGATGAACTCAGAGCTGGTGACTAACAAGTTCCCAACAACTCTCCCCTTGACTGGGCCTGGCCTTCGCATCTCACTACACCAACAGTGCTGGGTGGTGGACATGGCCTGACCCCCAAGCCCCAGGGGGCTGTGCTGCTGCCTCGGTGCCCAGGAGCTTCTGCTCGGACATCCCTCCTAGAACACAGCTGTCATGGCATGAGCAGCCCAGGACACATGGAGCCACCACACAGGCACACTGATGCATTTCTGAAGACACACCTCCTCCCAAGGTCCGTCAGCACTGATGTCCAGCTGTGAGTGGGACATGGTACAAGCCTAGCCCACCTGAGCGTCCAGCTGCCTGCCTCTAACTGTGACCCCCATGGGCAACTGCAGTGAGCAGTGCTCTCCTGAGCCCTTCAGAACCTGACCCCGGGTCATGGTAGGGGGCGGCTGCCTTGCACCACTCAGTGCTGGGGTGGTGAGTCACCAATCTAATAACCAAAATGGCAGCTCAGTGACCAACAGGTGGATAATGTATACAGGGTATACACTGGACAGAGGGATGACTCGTGCACAGCAGAGTGGAGAAGGAAAGCACAAGATTTCATTACTCCATTCAGAATGGCACACCATTTACAAACTGTGAATTGTTTATCACCCCAATTTTCTATTAAATATTTTCAGGTGGCAGTTGACAACAGATAACTGAAACCATGAAAAGCAGAACCATGGAGAAGGGAGACTGATGTCTGCTTAATACCAGACAGGAGAAGGAAGAGGAGATGAGGGAGGCTGTAAAGCAGAAAGGACCACCATCAGCCAGGAATAGGGATTTATGGATACGGGTCTAAGAATGTGGATTTAAAATACTGAAAATGAAAAATGCATCACTCACTAGAGAAATGTGTGTACAATGAGAGCTGAAGAGGATGAGACCTTTTAGGAATTTTCCATGAAGGGAAGAAAAGTGGACCGGGAAAGAGATGCTGGACAGGATCACGCCCATGGGAATGATCCAAGCCGAGCGTGTGTGACCAAAGAGATGCACTAAACGCTGGGTGCTCACCTGTGTGGTGTAACCAGGGTGTGAGGCTCCTGACCCAGCTGGGAGGAGAGCATTCCTCTAAGAGGTAGAATAGTTCCTCTCTGGAAACAGAACAGCACAGAAGACACCGCCACTGCTCAGTAGGAGCAGATGACATGCTCAGCTGCCAGCCTCTGTTGACTTAGGCCGACATTAGGAAACCCAGGAATGCTGGGGGGGAAGATGCGTGGGAAAAGTTAGGAATGGCCTTTGCTGGGGTGAGAGTATGCTCTGAAGAGGTCAGGGAGCAAGGGACATCGGGGCAGTCAGGGCCCATTAAAGCCAGCATCCGGAACATGTCGGGGACATCCAGCACCTGCAGGGGCGCTCTCTCCCTGAGCACCTGTCCTGGGGCATGGGTGCAGGGCGCACTGTGTCCACAGTCTGTAAGATGCTGCACTGAAGAAGAGAACAATAAGAACACATGTGCACATGGCCGGGGTGTCACTGAAACCTGGAGCAGGGGATCTGAGATAGATAAGAAAGAACTGAAAAGAGAAAGAAAGGCATGCATGCACAGGCTCTGAGCAGAGACCCCATGCCTGAGGTATCCCTGGGGGAAACACACTCCGAGAGGAATGCACAAGAAACAGCTGGATTCACATGGATCCTGCTTTTGCCAGTAATGGATGTCAGCTAGCTTAGCTAGCTTCATTCTCCCCATCTGCAAAACGGGGATGCTGCAACAGTTCGCCTGAGAGAACCACCATGGGGACCAGCTCGGAAACTTACTCAGCAGGCTTACACCTCCAGTAACAAAAAGCTCACCATAATGTCTGCTTCTGCAATTCAAAGTCCTAAGATAATCAGAGGCCCTACTGTGTGCATGTGCCATGATAGAACTTGGGAACACAGAGGCAGTGAGCTGAGGAGAGTGGGTTTGGGGAAGGCAGGATGCGGGGTTCCACCAGAGATAACTCCTGTGAGGACAGCGGTGGTGAAAGGCAGAGAGGGAGACGTGTCCAGAAATGACAGCAGCATTCATAGGTGGGTGGGTGAGACCACACGTCCTGTGAAAGAGAAACAGTGTAAACATACTTAAGAGAACCATGTCCAAGAGCCGTGGTGAATGAGGAGAAACCACCTCTCCCATCCACTTCACGAGAGTGTGGGTTCTTTCTGCTGCTTCTGAGGGAGTAAAAAACTTCAACAGCCTCTCTAAAACTGTGCTTCTTCATTTTCTGTGGTCTGTCTTCCTCAGTGGTAAGAAACGGTGTCAGGTATTGTCTGCTGAGATTCAAACAGAGGGCAGCACCCAGTGGTCGAATAAAGGGGAAGAAACAAAAGAACAAAACAAAAAGAAGTCCTGCTTATTTTCTACATTTTAATCTCTTATTTAAGAATTCTTAAGGAATTATGTCATTTTATAGCTTCCAAGTAGCACTTTGGAAAATAAACATGATAGATGAAATCCAAGATGTTTACTAAAGGGACAATATAATACATTTTTGGTTTTATGCAAACAGCGAGAGCTCTGTTAGTTCCTTGCTGATCAACTTAATATTGGTGCCTGCTAATTTACTCGAGCATATCATAGGATAATTATTTTGTGATTGCCTAAGTGAATAGGAAGGATATGTCACAACCCAAAACGAGCTGTGAGGAGTCATTTTTAGACATCAATAATGCCATTTTTATACCACTTAGAGAAGAGCATCAGGCCAGACGGAAATGTGGCTCTCACAGTGAAGGCAGCTGGGCATGAAACTATAGACATTCCCATGTTCACTTATTTGAGAAAGTGTCTATAAACTAGCCAGTAAACAGGCCAGCACCCCAACCTGGGTCCTGTGTAAGAATGAAAGCGAGTCACAGAGCGTGAGGACACCTACCCTGCATTCTCCTGCTCTAGAAATGGGGGCCAGAGGGGCTGGGTGGCTTTCTGAAGCTTCTGAAACCCTCATGGGAGCCACCTACTGAACAAGGCTTCCACCCTGGCACCATGACTGCAGGTCTCTATCACTCCTACTGCACACTGGATGGCCGGCCAATCTTCCACGGCTGTGAGGTAAGAACTGAGAGCCTCTGTCACCTCAGAGCCTCATATATGCCAGGAGAGTGGCACTGCTGCCAATGACAGCCATTGCATGCTTGTCAGAGGTGCTGAAACCAAACTCAGTGTGTGTGCTCAATCTCTGGGGAAAATTCTTACCAGACATTTTATTTAACACCTAAATGGTTCTTGTTATAGTTTAGATGTGAAATATCCCCACATAACGCTTATGTGTTGGCAGTGAGACAAGATTCAGAAGCAAGACTTTGCTGGAGGAGGTGGGTCATGGGGTTGTGGTTTTGAAACATAGTTATGTCCTTGATTGTTTTCTCTCTCTCTCTCTCTCTCTCTCTCTCTCTCTCTCTCTCTCTCTCTCTCTCTCTCTCTCTCTCTCTCTCTCATTGCCATGAGTTGAGCACCTTTCCTATGCCACACCTTGTTTTCATGATGTTTCTGTCTTGAATTCAGCCAACCTTAGACTGAACCTCTGAAACTGTGATCCAAAATAAACTTTTCCTCTTCCAAGTTGCTCTTGTCAGGTATTTTGGTGATAGTGATGAAAAATCTAACTAAAATAGAAATCGATGCCAGTAGTAGGGTTGTTGCTGCAACTAAACTTAGACATGTAGTTCAGGAGTCTCTGGAACTGCTCCGTGGAGGAATTTGGAAAGGTTTTTAGATGCCAGATAGAAAAGCCTGAGAGTGTAATGGGTGATTATGGTGGGATCTCAGAATACCAGGATGCTAATAGGAATTCAGAGAGTAAAGACTGTGCTAATGAAGATTCAATTGGGAACAAGGACTGTACTGGGAATTGGACTATAGCCCACTTGTGTTATATCCTGGAAAAGAATCTGTCTTCATTTTGCCCATGTTCTGAGACTTTGTGTGAGGCTAAATTGAAAGGCTATGGACTAATTAATCTGGTAGAAGAAAGTTCAAGAAATCATGGCACGCAGGTGGTGGCATGGGTATTGCTGGCAGCTTTGATCCTAGTTATCTGCGTTAATTGGAATCAGAAACAGAAAAGAAAGATTTTTAAAACTTGCAGTTTGGATAAAAAAGCAATTGTAAAATTGGGGCCAAGGAAGTTTTTGTTGCTGAAGAGATTACCGCCATTAAAGAAAAGCCAAGTACTTTACACATAGACAATAGGAAAGATGTCCTGAGAATATATCAGGAAACATCAAGACCCCACCCATCCCAGGCTCAAGGGTGTAACAGTGGGAAATTGGTTGCAAGAGATTCCTTTGAGAAGATGCCTCAGGGAAACCTTGTTCACACAAGGGTGCCTGAGAAGTTGTTTCTTCAGAACTTTCAGTGTCATCAGCCGCCAAGGCACTCAGAGGTCACTACGGCCATAGCCTAACATGGCTACTGCTTGAGCTTGCAGCAGACCTTGGCATTGTCTATGTGTTGCTGGTTCTACAGAAATGCACGATGCCAGAATTAAGAGGTCATGGAGATTTTTACTGAGGCTTCAAAGGAAATTCTGGGAGACCAAGCAATGTGTAGCAGGGTCAAAATCCCTACATGCAGGCCCTGAGGAGACAAAGTGTGAAATGGTGTGAATGAAGCCAAAGTTTGAAAGGAGACCCCAACAATTAAGAGATACCAGGAATGTGGAATGTTTGCTGAGGAAAACTGAGGCAACTAGCAGACTAGTCAACCCAAGAGAGAGGCCATGTGAGCTACATCCTGCAAAGCCATAGGGGCAGGGCTGCCAAAGCCCTTTGGAGATCATATCTCACCACCATATGGCACAGATGCTGGATATTGAGCTATGGGACTTAATGTTTTTCCTGCTGGGTTTCAGTCTTGCTTTGGTCCCATCCTTTCTTTCTGGTTGTCCATTCCTCCTTTGGGGAATGGGAATATTTACTCTGTGCCATTGTATATTGGAAATATATAACTTGTTTATTTTTACAGGGTTCACAGTTAAGTTTGCCTTGAGTCTCAGAGGAGACTTTAGACTTGGACTTTTGAGCAATCCTGAAACTGAAGAGACTTTAGGGACTCTTGGAGATGGACTGAATGCATTTTGCATTGTGAGATGGACATGAACTTTTGGGGGACCAGCAGTGCAACGTTATGGTTTCAATATGAAATGTTCCCCATAAAAAATTCATGTTAGCAATGCAGAAAGTTACAGAGGTAGGACATTGCTAGAGAAACGGGTCACTGAGGATGTGGTCTTAAGAACTACATATGTCCCTGACTGCTTCTTTTCTCTCTCTTTCTGTTTCTGTCCTCCATGAGTTAAGCAGCTTTTCTGTGCTACCATGATATTTCTGCTTAGAGCCAGCCATCTAGGGGATGAACTTCTGAAACGGCGAGCCAAAATAAAATTTTTGTCCCCCAAGTTGTGATTGTCAGGTATTTTAGCCACAGCAACAAAAAAGGTCTCAAAAAACACATGGCAAAAATGGTTCTCAAAAACCACATTTAAAGCGGGTGTGGTGGCGCACGCTTATAATCCCAGCATTTGGGAGGCTGAGACCAAAGGATCCGGGGTCTCAGCCAGCCTCAACTACCTAGTGAGGCACTCCACAACTTAGTGAGACCCTGTTTCAAAATAAAGAATAAAAAATAGGACTGGGGGTATAGCTCGGAGGTAGAATGCCCCTGAGTTCAATCTCCAGTACCAAAAAAAAAAAAGGCACATTTACAATTTTTAGCAAAACTTTCCAGTGCTTTGGCTTGCTGGTATTTTTCTATCTCATCTTCATGGTAAGCCATCCTGCTAAGGTCATACATGCTAACTAAAGGCAATGGAGCATGTTGGGTAGGATCAGGGAAGAGAAGGACACAAGTGCAACTAATGAATTCTGAATAACACATGGACCTTAGTAAAAACCCCTTGATATCCATTCAGTAAGTGTAGCAAATGTACCATTCTAACAACAAAACAAAAAAAGATGCTAGACATACACAGGTGAGGACTCACTTTACTATCTTCACAAATTTTCTATAGATCTAAACTGTTGTAATGAGTAAAGTTTATTTGAAAACCAATCACCACCAACTATGCTGCTACCAGCAGAAACACATCTTGAAGGGGAGATGAGTGCAGGCTCCCAGGGAGGCAATTGGACAGCACGTGTCAGAATCCTGGATTGGATTTCTGGGATCTAGTCTAAGAAAAGTTCATGTGTTCTGAAAATTATGATGGACAGTGTCGTTGAAATAGAATTCCGAGAAGTAAAATTTCAGTGGGAGATTACGATTGATTCATAGGAGGGAGTATAATGGGAGTACAATGCTATGAATCAAGTTTAAAGTGAATCTTATTGACAGAATCAACAATTTTGCATACCATCCATCCCTTCAGAAAATACTAACATGTTAACAGGAATTGCCCTTGGAGGTGACAAGAGGGTTGAATCTAAGTTTAGTCTTTGTTTACCTAAAATCTCAAAATTTTTAGATTGTGAAGACACTAGTTCTGGAGTAAGGAAAACACATATACATACAACAGGATTAGGTTGAAAACAAAGACATTAGCATTTGTTTTTCTACCTCTGAATTTTAAAGAATCACCGTGCACAGGAGTTGGTTTGCTACACTTTTGAATTCAGACACAAAACCAATGAGGCAAACCATGCTAATACTTAGGCTGTTTCCAAGAGCTTTTCCTTATAACACTGTGTCACTGGAAAGTGTCCAGGGCTTGATTGATAAGTAACTGAACTGCAATGACTCCCCCCACTCAGCAAGCCCAGCAAGAGGAGCAATGGATTCAACTCTCACCATAGGTCGGGAGAATGCGCTTGTGCATAACTCGAATCCAATGGTAAAGTATGCCTCCAGCACTCGGCTGAGTCAGTGACAGGAGAGGGTTACCTGTAGGCAAATCCAGCAGTCACTGCACACACGGTGGCAGCTCTTCTCATCAGGAGCATTCTCAGCAACACTGAGGTCACCCTGTTTTGGGAAAACACTGTGGGATTCTTAGCACATGTCCTAGGGATGCTGCAGATGGATGATAAGGAATCCTTCTTGGTGCCTTGTTTCCAGGGCAACACTCCTGGTAATGCCACCTTCTCCAAGAGGCAGCACTGATAGGAAGGACCTGAGACACTGACAAACCATTCAGACTCTATGTCTCAGTTCTTTAGAGCCCTATGTCACATTACCAGAAACAAGTCTTGGATAAAATTGGACTCCCTAGAGAAAGACCATCGGAGTCATAAAATGCTTCTGAATAAACAATAATGCATCAATATATCTACCCAATCCCCTGTTCTGGTGGAAATGCCAATCAAGAAATGCTAACACCAGTTTTTAACTTGACTTTTATTTCAGGCAGAATGGGAGAGTGAACCTCATGACAAATCTCAGCCAAAAGCAATGATAAACCTGAACAAAATTGTCAAAATCAATATTGGAGAACTCTGAAGCACAAATAAAAGCTTCCCTCAAATGCAGAAGCACATATTTTAAAAAATAAAACCGTGCTGGAGCTCTTGTTAAAATATTCGGCATCTCTGGTGCTTTCTAGCCGAAGTGTGGCCAGTGCAAGGGGTCTTCCCAGGTTGGAGCCACAGATTCAGCAGCGTGGCTGCCAGAGGAGATGTCTTAATGTGTCCTGGGTGTGGGGTATGTTCAAAATAACAGCATAATACTTATAGCATAAATATAAGAAAGCAAATACTGCAGCAAGACTCATAAACTGCCTGATTAAAACGTGACACCTAACCAGGCGCAGTGGTACGTGCCTTTAATCCCCATACTTGGGAGACTGAGACAGGAGGATTGCTCCTTTTAGGTCTATGTGTGGTAACTTAGATTCTGTTTCCAAATTTAAAAAATAATAATAATAAAATAGGGCTGGCTGTAACTCAGAGGTAGAATGGGTTCAATCCCTAGCACCACCAAAAATAAATACATAAGTAAATAAATACGATGTAATACTCAACTATACATGGCTTTTCTGAAGAAAGGAGAAACTTCCTGAGCTCATGGTGTTTCAGGGCAACCTTGGACCATCCTTCTCCTGATCACTGAGCTGTGCTGATCAGAAGTAACTTCTTCTGCAAACCAGACTCAACTATAAAAAGAAATACAAAAAGAGGAAAATTTAACAACGGTAGCAGGAGGTCATACACTGTGGAAAAGGGAAAATAATTTGTGGAATTCATCCAGGAAAGTCATTTAACAAACAGGAAACAAAACCAGCAACAGCAAAACAAAGGGGGAGGTAGAATCACAACCTAGGGTTGGTATAGAATATTATCTGAAGTGTTAATTTTTTTAAAAAAAATGTTGTGAGGCATACAGTGGGACAGGAAAGAGTAATCCTTACATAGGAAAAAGAAATGTTAATAGAAAATCTCTCTGAAAGGACCCAGGTGTTGAACTCAACAAAGTCCTCAAAGAGACTATTATGAATATGAACAAAGAATTGAGAAAATCGTGTTTAAAGAATTAAAGGAAGCCGGGCGTGGTGGCGCACGCTTGTAATCCCAGCATTCGGGAGGCTGAGACCGGAGGATCCGGGTTCGCGGCCAGCCTCAGCTACCTAGTGAGGCACTCCGCAACTTAGTGAGACTCAGTTTCAAAATAAAGAATAAAAAATAGGGCTGGGGGTATAGCTCGGAGGTAGAATGCCCCTGAGTTCAATCCCCAGTAC
>PVLC010004433.1:5543-39044 GCA_004027655.1 Graphiurus murinus
CTTGTAATCCCAGCATTCGGGAGGCTGAGACTGGAGGATCCGGGTTCGAGACCAGCCTCAGCTACCTAGTGAGGCACTCCGCAACTCAGTGAGACTCGGTTTCAAAATAAAGAATAAAAAATAGGGCTGAGGGTATAGCTCGGAGGTAGAGCGCCCCTGAGTTCAATCCCCAGTACCGAAAAAAAAAAAAAAAAAAAAAGAAAGAAAACCTTATTTCATAGGTATTTGCAGTTGGGATATTTTATTAATTTTTTAGATAATTGTGAACACTACATTAAAAGACTAATTGTTTCCTCTTTTTCTCTTGATATTTTATTGGTGTGTTATAATTGTACATGATAGATTCATAGTGATACATTCATATATGCGTAACATTTGCGTAGGGAGATACTGAAGATTGAACCCAAGGTCATTCTACCTTCATCCTATACTTCCTAGTTCTTTCTATTTTTTATTTTGAAACAAGGTTTCACTAAGTTACTGAGGCTGGCCTCAAACCTACAGTCCTGTCTCAGCCTCCCAAATACTGAGATTATAGGCGTGTATCATTGCACCCAACTTACATGACACTCTTTGGTCTTCTTTCCCTATACCTCCCCTTTCCCCACTCCTCTCTCCCCTAATTCCCTTCCACTACTCTGCTGGTCTTTCTCCTAATTTTCATTTTTTCTCTCTCCTAATTTTCACTTTTTCTCTCTAGTGTCTACATATGAGAGAAAACATGTTACTCTAGATTTTCTGAGTCTAGCTGATCTCATATAGCATGATAATCTCTAGTTCTATGTATTTTTCTGCAAATTATATAATTGCTTTCTTTATGGCTGAGTAAAACTTTGTTTTATCCATTCATCTGTTGATGGATAACTAAACTAATTCCATAATTTGGCTATTATAAATTGTGTTGCTATAAGCACGAGTACATATATATATATATAATATATATATATATAATATATATATATATATATTATATATATATATATATATATATATATAATCATTATAGTGTGCTGACCTTAATTCTTTTGGATAAGTACTGAGGAGTGGCATAGGTCAAATGGTTCCATTCCTAGTTTTTTGAGGAACTGCCATACTGATTTCCATGGTGGTTGTACTAATTTACAATTTCACCAACAGTGCCTAAGTGTTCTTTATTCCTCATATCCTTGTCAGTATTTATTTGTATTTGTATTTGGTTTTTTTTGTTTGTTTGTTTGTTTTTTTGCAGTACTAGGGATTGATCTCAGGGGCATTCCACCTCCGAGCTATGCCCCCAGTCCTATTTTTTATTCTTTATTTTGAAACAGGGTCTTACTTAGTTGCGGAGTGCCTCACTAGGTAGCTGAGGCTCGCCGTGAACCCGGATCCTCTGGTCTCAGCCTCCCAAATGCTGGGATTACAAGCGTGCACCACCACGCCCAGCTATTATCTGTATTCTTGATAACTGCTATTCTAACTGGAGTGAGATGAAATCTCAGTGTAGTTTCTATTTGTATTTCCCTGATTTCAAAAGATGTCGAACATTTCTTCATATATTGTTGGCTAAAAAATACATATTTTTGCAGTCTGGGCAATAAGCTTAAAGATACTTGTCCAGCAAATTCTCTTGGACTCACTAACTTGACCATTTTCTATTCATATTACTATCTATAATAACAGAATCATAAAAATACATTTAGTAGAATGAGATTAAACAAGTTAGTAGTCGAAAGGGCAATATATTTCCAGGTAGTACTTTCCTTACCACAATTAAAACAAAAACAAACTCAGAGGCTGGAAATGCAACTCAGCGGAGAGCACTTGTCTAGCATGCACAAGGCTCTGGGTTCAATCCCGGGTACCACAAAACAAACAAAAATATAAATTCAGCTTCATCTTAGCAAGGGTCTCATTAAGTTGCTGAGGTTGACCTCAAACCTGCAATACTTCTGCCTCAGCCTCTCAAGTACTGGGATTATAGCAATAGATTATTTTAATCAGTGGATCATTTGGGGGATGCTTTGGGGAAGCTAATATTCCACACTATTCAGATCATATATATCAGCTTATCTTCTTCAGTCCTCTAGTTCTGAAAGCAATCACTATTAACTGTTTCTTGCTAGACACAGTGGCACACTGCTGTAGTCCCAGCTACTTGGGAGGCTGAGGCAGGAGGATCACTTAAACCCAGGAATGCCAGGTTAGCCCAGGGCACATAACCAAACCCTGTCTCAAAAACAAATTTTTTTGTAGAATTTTAATGTAATTTACTTGTAATTAATGGCTAATAAAGCTGCATGTTTTTCCATATGACAATTTACTGCTTATATTGCCCCATCCCTGGTTTTATGTCGGATATGTTTTTGACTACTTCATATTAATATTTGTCTTATAAAATTACATTTTGAAAATTAAGAAAAATTATATAAACTTATTTCCCTGTTTTCTGATACTACCCTCCTTCTTTTTCTGTGTTGACACCCTTATGTCCAGAAAACATCCCATTCACTCTAGTTTGTCAAAAGTTAAAACTTGTCCTTTGTATCTACTAAGAATGATTCTGAACCATTGACAACTTTCATTATTTATTTACTTATTTATTTTTCAGTGCTGAAGATTGAACCTAGGGCCTCAGGCAAACTAGTATATAGTGTCAATTTAATTATCCTTTTTGGTCTCTGGATATTACAAAAATATTTTTGTTTTGTTTTAGAAGCACAAAAAATGTTAAGATTATCTTTGGTGGAAGAATTTGGGAGTGATTATTTTATGGTTACAGTTTTAAATTTTTCTGTAAGTACATGGATTCCTAGGCCTAATTTAAAATGTGAAGGGAAAAAACTGTCTTTTTACTATTACCACTTAAATTTGGGTATTTATTTTAAGATATTTCACAAGAAAGAAAACTTTCTTTAAACCTGTCTCTAATCATTAACCAAATATATGCAACTCTTTGACTGTCTTAAACATTGGGAATTTCTGTAGATTTTATAAAGTTATTTAACCAACAACTTTTAATTAATAAGTAACTTATTTAATTAATAACTTATTAATCAAAATTTATGTGCTAAGTAGGAATGATTCAGCATTTTTTCTGAGTCATCCTGGTTAAACATTTTCTTCTGTATTATCTCTATGTAATCGCAGATATGCATCACTTAACAGGATGTGTCTAAGAAATACACCATTAGGAAATTTCATTATGCAAAAATCATAAAAGTGCACTTACACAAACTAAGACAGCCATGTGAGTAGGCAATAGAAACTTATAAGACTATTGTCATCATTGACTGAAACATCATTATGGGGTGCATCACTATATTTATACATAGAGCCTTAAAAGAAGAGATTTTTGGAGCTGGCTGTAATGGTGCGTGCCTATGATCCCAGTACTTGGGAGGCTGAAACAGGAGGATTGCAGGTTTAAGGCCAGCCTCAGCAATTTAGCAAGACCCTGTTTCAAAATAAAAAGGGATATTGGTGCAACTTAGAGGTAGAATGCCCCTGGGTTCAATCCCCGATACCAGAGGGGGGGGGGAGTTAAGAGACTATAAAAATATTTGGGACAATCATATTACAGAAGAGTAGTTTCCTGACTCTTTTATATATGTCCTATACTCTTTCATAGTACAGCTTTTAAATATGAATGGTAAAGCCAGGCATGGTGGTCCATTCTTGTAATCCCAGTACTTGGGAGGCTGAGACAGGAGGATCGCAGATTGGTGGCCAGTCTCAGCTACTCAGTGAGGCCCTCCACAACTTACTGAGACATTGTCTCAAAATAAAGAATAAAGCCTGGCATGGTAGCACACTTGTAATCCCAGTTCTTGGGAGGCTGAGACTAAAGGATCTGGGTTTGAGGCCAGCCTCAGGTACTTGGTGAGGCTCTCCACAACTTAGTGAGACCCTGTTTCAAAATAAAGAATAAAAAATAGGGCTGAGTGTGTAGCTCAGAGATAGAATGCCCCTGGACTCAATCCCCAGTACTGCAAAATAATAATAATGATAATGATAATGATGATGATGATGATGATAATAATAATAATAATAATAATAATAATAATAAAATAAAAGGTGGAGCTGGAGGAGTAGCTGAGAGGTAGAATGCCCCTAGGTTCAATACCCAGTGTGACAGAGAGAGAGAGAGAGAGAATATGAATGAGAATGAATTTATAGTAAGCCTCATTTGATAAAATAGGAGCATTCCTAAAATTTTGCATGTGTAAACATTCTGTGTGTTAATGTTATATTTAGATCAGATCTTCATGGCACCAGGAAAGCTTGTGATTTAAAGAAATCCTATGGTCGGACCTTAGGTAAAGGGAATTGTCACACTATTTTGTCTTTCATATAAACTTTGTATTCATTAAATCATAAAATCTTATAGATATTCTAGTTGAACCTTCTTCTCAGAGCAAATACTCTTTCTCCTGTGTCTCCTACCTTCTCTAGGGAGTGGGAGAGTACCTGCTGGGGCATTAAGCTTTGGAATCTCTGGGATGTAGGACCATTTTCTTCACTTTTCTGAACCTCAGTTTCCTAGCTGGTAAATGGAATAAAAATATTATCACATGAAATTGTTGGGAAGATTAAATAAGATAAAAACTCTAGAGTACCTAACATAAAAGTATATTTATTATTTAAGAAACCTATAATGATGTTGACATATAATAGATATCCACTAAATGCAAGTTGTCCTGGTGCCTGTAAGTCGTTGATAAAAATTTGAAGATGATGTTCCCCTCCTCTTTCTCCTCCTCCTCCTCCTCCTTCTTTTTTTTTTGTTGTTGTTTTTTTTTTTTTGTTGTTGTTGTTGTTTGTTTGTTTTAGGTTCTGGGGATTGAATCTAGGGACATTCTATTTCCAAGTCACACTCCCAGCCCCATTTTATTTTCTGTTTTGAAACAGAGTCTCGCAAAGTTGCTGACAGCCTCATTAAGTTGCTGAAGCTGGCTTCGAACCTGTTATCCTCCTGTGTTAGCCTCCAAGTACTAGGACTACAGGCATGCTCCACCATGCCCAGCTGAGCTGTTCTTTATGGATGAATAAGAGCTTCTTAGGATGTCAAACCTCCCTCAGATTATATCATTCTGTTAATTTCTTTGAATATGTAATTGTCAAGCCAGCTAAATATCCATGGAAATACACTCTTATCCAGTTCAAGTTTCTTGAACTATGTAGAAATAATGATGTATCTTGTCAGATGCCTTGCTGAGTTCAAGATGCATGATGCCTCTTGCCAATTTAATTATCACATAAAAGATTAAATTTGATTCTATGGTTTGTTCTTAAGGTATTTATTTTGGTCCTCAGTGACCATCTTTTAAAAATCAAAACCATTCCGTATTCAACAAATCTTTCTAGCAGTTAATGTCATACTTTATTATCTGTGATTTTCAGTATTTCCTGTTAAAAATATTAAGGCATTTGTGTCATTCAGGCTTTTTGTGTGTTTGCGTGTGATACTGGGGATTGAACCCAAGGGCATTCTACCTCTGAGATACACCCCTACACCCCAGCTCTATTTTTAAATTTTGAAACAAAGTCTTACTAAATTGCAGAAAGCCTCACTAAGTTGCTGAGGCTGGCCTTTAACCCATGATCCTCCTGTCTCAGCCTCCCAAGTACTGGAATTACAGGCATGTACCCCTACACCCAGTTCTCATTCAGTCTGTGTGTGTGTGTGTGTGTGTGTGTGTGTGTGTGTGTGTGTGTGAGATTGGGGATTGAACCCAGTGACATTCTACCTCCAAATTATACCCCCAGCCCTATTTTAATTTTTGAAACAGGGTCTCACTAGATTGATGAGAGTCTCACTATTTGCTGAGACTGTCCTCGAACCTGAGATCCTCCTGTCTCAGCCTCCTAAGTACTGGGATTACAAGCATGTGCCTCTATGCCCAGCTCCCATTCAGTCTCTTGACACTTTTAGTTTTCTTAGTAATTTAACAGGATTGAAGATAATGGTGCAGGGATGACTTCTGCAAGTTCTCTTAAGACCTATTTTTGGCTGCAGGAACTTAGATATTCATTCCCCACTTTCCAGTATATAATGTAAAAAGTGAAGGTCTCAGAAGCCCTTGCTCTCTCATGTCCCAAAGATAATCACTGTTTTATAGTTCATTTGAATCAACACTTATATCACTTGAATCTGTAAGTGTAAACATGTAATTTTTTATCAAGGAGTCACACAAACTGTTCTGCCGCTCACTTTACACTTATTTTCATACACTTTTACTGGTGCATTGTGATTAAACATCATAGTGAAATTCAAAGTGAAACAAACGTATGCACACATCACGCTGTATCCCCTTTATATCTCATCCCACTCCTGTTCCCTCCCCCCATACATGTTAGTGAGATTGGTAGTGACACCTTCATATGTGGACACAGACTATTTGAACTGTTCCCTCCCTCAAGGCTCAATTTCCCTTCCCCTTCCCCCTCCCCCAGTTCCCTTCTGTAATTCTACTGATCTCTCTCCTTATTTGACGAAATTCCCTTTTGTTTCCTATTTTTGTTCTAGTTTCCACAGATGAGAGAAAACATATGACCCTTAACTTTCTGAGACTGGCTGATCTCATTTAGCATAATGTTCTCTAGTCCCATCCATTCCCCTGCAAATGACATTTTCCTACAAATTTTGTACTTCTTTATGGCTGAATAAAGTCCCATTGTGTGTAAATACATCAGTTTTTCTTTATTTATTCATCTATTGAGGAACACCTCCGTTGGTTTCATAATTTGGCTATTATGACTCGTGCTGCTATAAACATGGGTATGCATGTATCATTATAGTATTATAAATTTAATTTTTTGGAAAGATATCAAGGAGAGGAGTGGTATGGTTAGGTTATATGGTGGTTCCATTCCAAGTCTTTTGAGACATCTTCATACTGATTTCCATAGGGGTTGTACTAATTTACAACCCACCAAGAGTGCCACTTGGTGTGTGTGTGTGGGGGGGGTACTGGGGATTGAACCAGGGGCATTCTATCTCTGAGCTACACTCTTAGCCCTATTTTATTTTTCATTTTGTAACAGAATCTCACTAAGTTGCTGAAACTGGCCGTGAATCTGCAATCCTCTTGTCAGCCTCCCAAATACTGGAATTACAGGCCTGGCTGCCACTTATTTTAAAAAAACAAAAAACAGACTTTATCTTTTAGAACAATTTTAGTTTACAGAAGAATTGAGTTAAAGGTACAAAGATTTCCTGGAAAGGCCCTGCCCCCACATGTGCATAGCCTTCAGCATTATCAGTTTCAACATCTCTCACCAGAGTGCTTCCAGTTGATGAACCTGCACTGACATTAACACCCAAAGCCCGTGATTTACATTAAGGTTCATTCTTGATTTTGTATATTCTGTGGGTTTGCGTACACTTATCAATACATTATCCACCATGATAGTATCTTTCAGCATAGTTTTGTCAGCACGTTATCTCTTGTGGGTTCTTGGCTTCCATGGTAAAAAGAATTTCAACATGCGCCTTATAGGGACAAAGTTTTATTTTAAGGAAAAGACACAGGTACACAGGGGAAAGGGCACGGGTCACCTCAGAAGTCTCCAGGATTGCAGTTGGGAGAGAGTGCAACGGCTGGGAAAGAGAGAGAGAGAGAGCTCTCTCATCCTTTTTATATCACACCTGGAGAGGGGCTGGTTTGGGGGTCCAAGGTGGAAATAGTGAACCTGGAGCAGCAGGGAATATTGGTCCCCCATCCTTGGGGTCTTAAAGGTATAAAAACTTTAGGTAGGCCTCTCTGGGAGTGGAGACAGGAAGTCTGGGATGTGGGGTCCTTCTTACATTAGGTGTGACTTCCTTTTGAGATACAAATGGAGCTGAAAAAATCACCTTAGGGACTTCCAATATGGAGTCAGCCCACTGTGAATAGGCCTTGCTTTTTAAGGATGAGCAAGCTCTGTTAAAACAAAGCCACATTTTTCCTTTCCTTCCCAATTGTCTCCTTTCTGCCTAAATTTTTTTTTCCTTCTATTCTACCTCATCAGTTTTACTGCCCTAAAAAAATTATCTGTGCTACACCTATTCATTTCTCCCTCCCTAGTAAATCTGGGCAACCACTAACCTTTTTACTCTCTCTGAAGTTTTGTGTTTTCTAGAATTGCATATTGTTGGAATCATACAGTAAGGATCTTTACAGATTGACTTTTTTCACTTGGTAATATGCATTTAAGTTTCTTACATAGCATCTCATGACTTGATAACACATTTCTTTTTAGTACAGAGTAATATTTCATTGTATGGCAGGTGTAGATTATTGGTGTTTAATATGACTATTAACGTAATTGGGTTAGTATTTACCATGTTTGTTACTGTTTTCAATTGTTGTCTTTGTTCTTTGTTCTTGTTTGTTCTTCCACCCTCTTTTGTGTCTTTTTTGTTTGTTTGCAGTGATGCTCTATGACACTGAGCTACATTCCCAGCCCTTTATTTTTATTTTGAGACAGGTTCTTGGTAAGTTTCCCAGACTGACCTTGAATTTGCAGTCCTCCTGCTTCAGCCTCCTGAGTAGCTGGAATTATAGACATGCAACACCTTGCCCAGCTCCAAATCCATTTTCAAATAACACTATTCCACTTCATGGGTAGGACAAGTACCTAATAATTACAAAAGAATCCTAATTGTGCATTAGCATATATAAGAATACACACACACACACACACACACACACACACACATGTATGTATGTATACATAAAGTGCATTGTTATTATTTTGAACAAAGTGCCATTTTTAGATCAATTAAGAAGGAAAAACTTGATCACTAGACATGATATACTATGTAAAAAGAACTGCTAAAAACAGGCCTTTGTAATATAGTAGTAAGGTATAGGGGGAGAGAGGAGTTCTTTAATCTTATGATTATGATCTATATGATCTCAGTCTTTTAGAGAGCCTTCCTTTCTATGTCGCCTTAGGTGGGACAGAATGACTAGAGGGGGCTGGAGTTGGTTATTTTCCTTCTTCCACTTCAGTTAGACAAAACCCCAGCAGGATAGGCCCTGGTTAAAAAGTTTCTCCTGAGGGCAGATTTAGTTTTTAAAGAGCAGGATGTTCTGGCATATTTCAATAGTTTCTTTTCTCATCTCTCCTTCTGGAAGCACAGAAACTGGATAGAATCTTTCTCCAGTATTCACTGTGAGAACCTTATCAAGCTCCTAGAGGTAAACCTCATAAATGGGTAACCCTGGTATTTTCTAAATTTGTCTACACTGAGACTTCAGTAGTTGATCAATTACAGTTCAGATTTTCTTGCCTCAGTACTGACTTCTGTTGAGGCTTCTGCTGCTTGGATAGGTTGTGATTCTTGTTATTTTCATCACTCTCTCTCGTGTGTGTGTGTGTGTGTGTGTGTGTGTGTGTGTGTGTGTGTGGTGTACTGGAGATTGAATCCAAGGGCATTCTACCTCTGAGCTACACCCCTAGCCCTATTTTATTTTTTATTTTGAAATAGGGTCTCACTGATTTGCAGAAGGCCTTGCTAAGTTGCTGAGGCTGGCCTTGAACCTGTAATTCTCCTGTCTCAGCCTCCCAAGTACTAGGATTACAGTCCTGCACCACTACACTTGGCTCCTCTGTCCAATTTCCTCTGGAACTGCACTTCTCTACAGATCTCAAAACCCTTATTTATTTTTTAGTTTGTTCAACTTTTTACTTATTATTAGGATAGTTATTTCCAAACTCCTTATACATGAGTCAGTCCACTTGCTTTTTTCATTCAATAGTATATATGTATATACATAACATATATGTATGTATACATGCATGTATAATATATAATTAAATGACAAAGCCATTTCAAATTTAATTACATATTATACATATATACACATATATTTTAGGTATATTATTGAATGAATATATATGTATATTCATTACACACATACATATGTATGTGTGTATTCTGTGTCAGTACAAATTCTATACTTGGGCAGTTTATTTTAATGAATATTTAGATCCTTATTCTCTCTTCTTTTTATTTTTTAGAATATTTTAAGTACAAAAAATATAAATCCTGCTTGGTAGCCGGACATGGTGGTGCATGCTTGTAATCCCAGTACTTGGGAGGCTGAGACAGGAGGATCGCAGGTTCACGGCCAGCTTCAGCAACTTGGTGAGACCCTCCACAACTTCGTGAGACCCTCTTTCAAAATAAAGAATAAAATAGGGCTTGGGGTGTATCTCAGAGGTAGAATGCCCCTGTGTTCCATCCCCAGTACCACAAAAATAATAAAAAATAATGATTCCTGCTTGTTTTAATACATTATAAGCTGGGCATAGTGCCAGTACTTATATAGTTTCAGCTACTTGGCAAGCTGAGGCAAAAGGATTACATAAGCCCTGGAATTCAAGGCCAGGCTGGGCAACATAGCAAAGCCCTGACTCAAATAAACCAATAATGATTATTCTCTCTATTCTCTCTCTCTCTCTCTCTCTCTCTCTCTCTCTCTCTCTCTCTCTCTCTCTCTCTCTCTCTCTCTCTCAGTGGTGGTGATGGTGGTGGTCCTAGGGATTGAATCCAGTACCACCATTCTGAGGATGGTTGGAGCTGCCTTGCTCTCTGTAAAGGTAGCATTGCACTAGAGTTTTCTGTCTCTTTAATGCCACTGCCTAGTCTTCTGCAGGCAAAATCATGAAGTGCCCGGGCTTCCTCTCAGCTCTCCTAACATCCTCATTCTTTTTTGGTGGTACTGTCCTCAGCACTTCATGAACATCAGTAGTAAAAGATTTCAGGGTGTGAAATCTGGCTGTTTCTGGTGCTCCTCTAGATTTTAATCTGTTATGCTAGTCCCACACATTATCTTGAAATTTGTTAGAAGTAAGCCTGGTTTCTCCTGAACCCCATCTATGGTGGTCTTTTCCTTCTTGCTGTTTCAATCAGAGCCCAAAGCCGCTGTGGCTCTCTTCTGTCCTCTCACTTGTGGTTCAATTCAGGGATTAGCATGCTTTTTCTGCAAAAGGCCACAGTAAATATGTTTGGATTTGCAGGCTAAGAGGTAAAATTGAGCAACTGTTCTCACTGAATGGGTTTTTTTCTTTACATTTTGTAAAAACAATTAGAAGCTTCAAGATCAAACAAATAGATCAGCTGGATTTGGTCCAGGGGCCATAGTTTGACAGCCTCCATTTCAGGTCATTTAGGGTTTTTGTGTTTTCACTGATAGATCTGTGAAAATCTATGGTTGTCATTCCAGTTTTTTTGATATGATGAGAGCATGAATTTTCTGATTTTTTTAAATATTCAAACCAAAGGTCAAGGTTGGAATAAGCCAGCTTCATTCCTACTGGAGTAAACTTCTGTCTACTCCGGTGGGATTTTATTAACCCTTTATATCACTACATACATAAAGTAGACTTTTCTGAAAGACTATAGGTAATACCAAGGAATTTCTAGTCTGTGCTTTAGCATTCCTTTAGTGTGCCTTTAGAATGCCTCTCTATCTTATAAAATTTGTTCTCTGTTTGAAGTAGGGCAAGAAAAATACTGACTTTCTGGTTCCTCTTTCCTAGTATCATCTGAGTTTCTCCAGGCCTCGCTGACCTGTGGATACATAGGGTCTCCATTAGCAGTAATAATCTAGTTTCTACTGTTTCTTGCTTTCATCATTTTATGCAGGACCTTAACACACCATAAAAGTACCCCTTCAACATTGTTTCAGTTTCATATTGCTGCACTAAAAATCTTAAAACAATTCACTATTTCTCATAATTCTGTGTGCTGACTGGGCTTGCCTATGTGTCTACATTCATCTACTGAGACAGCTGAAGGGTGAATGATTCCTGAATGGCCTCACTCCACAATCCAGGGCCTCAGCTGGAAGAGCTGGGATTACCCGATATCTCTCCATGTGATCTATTTTCCACATGATGTCTCATCTTCCAGTAGTTAGGTCACTGTGGTGGAAGCATCCCAAGATACTGAAGGTGAAAGCTACAAGGATTCTGGAGTAAGGGGCTCCAAAACTTGCCCAGCATCACCTCTGCCTCATTCTACTGATCAGAGAAAATTACAAAGCCAGTCCAGATTCAAAGGGTAGAGAAGTAGACTGCTCCTCTTGCTGGGAGGAGGTACAAAAGTTTTATGGCCACAATTTATCACAACTATCTTAGGTATTTCTTGGAGTTTTCAGTCTTTTTGATCAAATGCCACTCCTTTCAACAGACACTGGTATCTTCGTAAGGTATAATGACCATTGTTGTATCCTCAATGGAATCACCTCTGGACACCCAGTTGGCTCCTCTTTTGTAGGATATCACAGTGTCTACTGAACTTAGCACCTGTGTAAGATGAAACTGTGTTTCTGGTTAGTGATAATTAACATATACCTCATTTCACACAGTTATCTTTTTGTATGCATATGACAAGAACACTTAGGATCAATTCTCTTAGTAAATTTCCAGTATACAGTATAGTATTGTTACCTGTAGTCACTATGTTATATATTAGATCTCCAGAATTCATTCATCTTGCATAACAAACTCCTTGACCAACCTTTCCCCATGTTTCCTCTCCACAGTCCTATTCTCTGCTTCTATAAACTTGACAATTCTAGATTCCTCAATAACATGATATACAGTAATTATTTTTCTGTGTCTGGCTTATTCAAGTATATCCATGTTGTCACAAATGGCAGGATTTCCTTCTTTATTAAGACTGAACAATATTCTACTATATATATGTATATATATACATATATATGTGATATATATACCGCATTTCTGAATCCATTCATCTGTTAGTGGATATTTATGATATTCTGATATATTTCTGTATTCATTCATCTGTTAATGGATATTTACATTGTTTCTATATTTTGGCTATTGTGAATAATGCTGCAATGAACATAGAGTTGCAGGTATCTCACCATGATACTGGAGAGTATCCTTTGGATACTCAGAAGTGGGGTTGTGGGTCATATGGTAGTTCTATTTTTAAGGGCTGAACCAATTTATATTCCTACCCACTATTTACTAGGGTTCCCTTTTCTCCAAGTCCTTGCTAATACTTGCTATCCTTGCTATCTCTGTGTGTGTGTGTGTGTGTGTGTGTGTGTGTGTGTGTGTGTTTTACTGGAGATTGGACCCAGAGGCATTCTACCTTTGAACTACACCCCCAGTCCGATTTTTATGTCTTATTTGGAAACAGGGTCTCGCTAGGTTGATGAGAGTCTCACTACTTGCTGAGGCTGTCCTTGAACCTTCGATCCTCCTGTCTCAGCCTCCTAAGTACAGAGATTACAGGTGTGTGCCACCATGCCTGGCCTTCCTGCTATCTTTTTGTTTGTTTGCTTGCTTGCTTTGGTGCTGAGATTGAACCTAGGGTCTCACACATGCTAAGCACAAGTTTGACCACTGAGCTATATCCCCAACCCTATCTGTGTGTGCGTGTGTGTGTGTGTGCGCGCGCGCGTGGGCGTGTGCGCGCGCGCACGTGGGTAGCACTGAGGATTAAATCCAGGAAGGAGGGGGTATTCTACCACTGAACAACACTGCCAGCCCTTTTTAAATTTTTTATTTTGAAATAGAGTCTCACTAACTTACCATTTGCTAGCCTTGAACCTGCAATCCTCCTGTCTCAGCCTCCCAAGTACTAGGATTACAGGCATGCACCTGGGTTATCTTTTGCATTTTTAATAGTGACCATTCTAATAGGTATAAGGTGATATTTCATTGTGGTTTTGATTTAGATTTTCTTAATTACCTGTGACATTGAGCATTTTTTTATACCTGTTGTCCATTTGCATACCTTCTTTGGAGAAGTGTCTTTCAAGTCCTTTGCATATTTTTATTCTTATTTTTTGTGATACTGGGAATTGAACCCAGGGGTATTCTACCTTAGAGCTAGACCTCCAGTGATTTTTTTGTTTTGTTTTGAAACAAGGTCTTGCTAGGTTGCTGAGAGTCTCACTATATTACTGAGGCTGGTCTCGAATCTGCAATTCTCCTGTCTCAGCCTCCCAAGTACTGAGATTTCAGGCAGGTGCCACCATGCCTGGCTTCCTTTGCATATTTTTAATTGGGTTATTTGGTTTTTGCTATTGAGCTGTTTGAGTTCCTTATATATTTTATATATTAACACCTTATCAGACACATAATTTGCAAATATTTTCTCCCATTCTGTAGATTATCTTTTTATTTTGTCATTTGTTTCCTTTTCTATATATAGTTGGTTTTGAAATCAGTCCTAAGGTGTACACAGTCCACTTTTGGTTTATATGTCTCCCGATTCTTTTAATTTATCTATTTCCATTCAATTTCTTTTTTTAGTTTATGTGTTAAGAAATTGAGGGCTGGGGATGTAGCTCAATGGTAGAGCACTTGCCTACCATGTTTAAGGTCCTGGGTTCCATCCCTAATACCACCACAACCACGGGGGAAAACCAAAAAAGGAAAGAAAGGATAAAAGGAAAAGAAAGAAAAGGAATTATTTGTACCATAGAATCTAAATGGATTTTGCTGTTTGCATTCCCATTGGGTCATTTAGCATGTTTCTATAATTCTTATAAACTGGTTGTTAGATCTAGACTTTGACTAGATTCAGCTCCAGTGTTTTAGCTAGGACACTTCATTGGTGGTAATGTGTACTCTCTTTCATTATGCCATGGGGCACATAATGCTTGGTTCCTACAGCAATATAAGTGATAGTACAGAAGACTGGGCTGAAGACAGTTTCTAGAGAACAAAGCCACTACTCTACTCAGGAGTTACAGGAGTTACCCTTCTCCTTTGCCCCTGATGTTATGTTTTCACATCATATTTACAATCCCTTCTCTCCCAATTAGCACTATAAAGATATCATGACTATATCTGATCCTATACATGATCTGATCCCAAGGCCTAAATCACTTTAACACTGTTATAGGCATATAAAAAAGTATGGGGGTCCAGTTCATGATTATTTTCTCCTAAGAACTATGCCTTAAGATGATATGTACTCACTGAAGAAGTTTAAAATTGAAAATTATCTTATGAGATATAGGAAGATGTTACATGAGAAATATATGTCATATGAAAATAACTGAATAAATATTAGTAATATAGAGAACATATGCACTTGTACTAGTGGCAACATTTTTTATCATTTATAAATTTAAGGTGACTGAAGCAGGTGCCAGTTAACCTTAAACCAGGAATTAAAGCATACACTAAAAAACATATGTATGTATACATTACTCCCTTGTTAACTAATCTGTGTAGAAACAATCTCTATATACCCACAGAACAAAGAGGTAATGGATTTGCAAGCATATTCACTCAGCAGAAACTCAGAGTTGGATTTCCTATATTGGATTTGGTATTATACTCATCTCAATATGAGATAAAAACTGAGAACTAACAAGTCTTGCCTCTCTATATATTCCCATTCCACCCTTCTAATATGGCTCTGAATATGATTTCCATACATCATGGCAATCTTTTTTTCTAATTGGGGTTGACCAGATAAAGTTGTACCTCTATTTCCTGGCATTTTCCAAAATTATTCAACTCTGTCCTTCTAGATCATTTCTTAACATCTAGTTACTGTTTGTCTATCTAGACTCTAGTATTTTCAAATAGATACTTTCATATTTAAAATTATTAGGAAAGTCATGAAAGAAAGTACTGTGCTTAAATAATTTTGAGAGCTGAACAGGTTTCTTCCTGTGTTCTCTGATGTCCTTGAGTTCCTTACAGGGTCTAGGGGAAAGGGAAAAGAAGATGGGTTATTTTAATTATACTATTAACAAAACTAATATATTCTTGGTCAATTAAATGAGACATTGTTCTGATCTACACATTCATAATTATGTTTACATTTGTGTTGATAACCAAAGTGATTTGAATACTTTTCACTTTGCAAAACTGAAACTCTGTTGTCATTAAACAACAACTCCCTATTCTCCCCTGTCTTCAGAAAAATGCATGTTATTTTATATAGGACATCCTAAATTAATAGCAGCCAGACATGCCTAGCAACATATTAAAGTGGAAACATAATTTGGAATATTATGTCAAACCACTTTGGTGAATACACTTAACTGCTGGGCTGTACACTTAGGTACGGTTAAGATAATAAACCTTGTTATGTATTTTTTACCACCAAATGCCTTAATATTATTACACAAATAATATCTGATAATTATTGAAAAAATCAGAAAACACAGACAAGAAAAAAAGAAAATAAAAATTACCCACAATCCTACCAGCTAAGGTTAACGTTTTGTTGCATAAATTACATACATATTTTTTTCACACTGGATATGCTATTTATAACCTGAGTTTTTTTGTTTGTTTTTTGTGAGTTTTTTTTTTTTAGGTACTGGGAATTGAGCTCAGGGGCATTCTACCTCTGAGCTACACCCCCAGTCCTATTTTTCATTCTTTATTTTGAAACAGGGTCACTAAATTGTGGAGGGCCTAAGTTGCTGAGGCTGGCCACGAACCCAGGTCCTCCTGTCTCAGCCTCCCAAGTACTGGGATTACAAGTGTGCGCCACCACGCCTGGCATCTGAGTTGTTTTTTGATTTTTTTTAAGTTTACACAACTTTTACACATGATTTATGTTCTATGTTCTTAATTAAAAATCCAGAGAAGTGGGTATTTCACATTTCTATAGATTCCAAGACCTTCAAGCAGAGGGCTGCACATCCCTTCACTGATGCTGCCCCCAGTAGGTCATGTGTCCTCAGGAGAATGGAAGCATTCTGTATTCCTGATTTGCTGATATCTCTGATGACACCTTTCAGTGGTTCCTTTTATATGTGGTCATACGGCAGAGGTTTTGGGGCTTTGAGAACTGGTGAGTCTACCTATCTCTGGCTATCTTTAGTCACGTGTCTATCCACCTGAATGTTGTAAGCATTCATCCAGGCAGGGTTAACTATTAAGTTATTGGGATGAAAGGTCAAGATACCTCCTTTTAATTGGCCATCAGAATGGAAAACAACACATTGTTACTTACCATCCACCTTCTCTGAGGAAAAGAATAAAGAAGAAACAGCACAGTCACAGTGAGTTCTTCATTCTGGAAGCACCTCAGGCATCATGCTGGAGACGTTCTGCAACTCTACTTTTTGGGTGAGAAATTACATTTACTCTCCTTGCTTATTCTTCTCAAACTTAGAATGAGTGGTACATTATTTTAGAGTGGCCATGGAAAATAAAAATTTAGGAGTACAATTGATTTAAAGCTTAAATGTGCGTGTGCTCGTGTGTGTATGTGTGTGTGTGTGCTCGTGTGTGTGTGTGTGTGTGTGTGTGTGTGTGTGTGTGTGGTATTGGGGATTGAGCCCAGAGAAAGAGGGGAAAAAATCCAATTTCCTCAGTGTTAGGAATGGGAATTGTTGTATACTTTATGGAGTAGGAAGAAAGAGGAAAAGGTGCTTGACTGAGTCTTGTTGAGATATGTTGATGTTGAAATAATAATAATATATTCCAGAGAAACTGGCAACTAATAGTGTGGACTAGAAACTGAGTCCAGAGATGGAAATTTGAGAATTATGAGTACTGAGATAATTTTTGACTGATGAGAATTGGGCAATCTTGTCTCTAGAGAAAGGAAGAAAGAAGCACTTCTGAAGGAAAGATCAGGCATTTAGAGCATGAGCAAGAATAGAATTAGCACTATGGAGCCACTGGTAGCAGAGAATTTCAACATAGAAGACAATCAACCGTACTAGATGGTTACCGGAGTAGAAAAAAGAGAAAGGACCTTGAATTCTGTGATTTTGAGAACGTCCTCTGCAAATTCCTACCATCAGAATCAGCTGGGATTGGTTAATGTAGTTCAGATACCTTAGATGAGTCTTCAGATTCTAAAGCGGGATAACATTACAGAGAGATCAGAGATGCAGGAATGAGATAGCTGGGCACTTGAGCAGCCCTTTCTATGTTAGAAGAACCTGGGCCCCAAGGCCCTGAAGGCCAGGATGTGGATACCACTGGAAGGTGGGGCTTAATGGGCCCCACTATCTTGATAGGTCATCTCTTGAAAATTCTCTCTGAGAGTTACCTGACAAGTCACCTTGTCAAGGTCCTCAACCTTTTCTCTAAAGAGTCTATACCAATAGTCATGCAAAACAATTTAAAAATATTTTTAGGAAGAAAAGCACCCACCCTTATATGACTTAGATATATTAAATGGTGCTTCCTAAGACAGTTCTATTTATTACAGAATACAAATATTGGTACAAAACTTGCTGGGAGTAAGGCTTCTGAACAGTAGGGCCATTGTTGCTCCTGTGCTGAAACAGGCCAGGCCCTCTTGGTTTTAATATAAACCCTCAGGGCTATAATAGGCTGCATGTGACAGTATGACTAAGCATTCTGCCTTTCTGGTGCAGGCAGGCACCTGAACATCCCCCATTGAATTCAACTAGTGCTAGAAATTAAATAAGAACATTTTTTTTTACCCAGAGAACTAGTCTTCCCTTTGGGTTGAGGAATAGTCCCTTTTCTTCCTACAATTTGGCAAATGTGTTGAATTTTACTCAGAATAGCTGGTATATAAATTCACTTAAAATCACAAGAAGATAGTTTTTGGAGATTGAGTTGACCAGAAAAGTCATTAAATGTCCTTAAATGGTGAATATGTATCAATGGGGATAAACAGATTTTTAAAGAGTAAGGCTGGATATGAATATGGAATTGAATTTAAATTGTTTGGAGCCAGGTGTGGAGGCCCATGCTTGTAATCCCAGTACTTGGGAGGCTGAGACAGGAGGATCTGGGTTCGAGACTAGCCTCAGCTACTTAGTGAGGCTCTCTGCAACTTAGTGAGAGGGTATAACTCAGAGGTAGAATGCCCCTGAGTTCAATCCCCAGTACTGAAAAAAAAATTGTTTGGAAGCTGGGCATGGTGGCACACCCTTGTAATCCTAGTACTTAGGAGGCTGAGACAGGAGGATCACAAGTTTGAGGACAGGCTCACCAACTAGTGAGACTCTCATCAACCTAGTGACACCCTGTTTCAAAATAAATCTAAAATAGGACTGGAGTTATAGTTCAGAGGTAGAATGCCCCTGGGTTCAATCCCCGGTACCACAGAATAAATAAATAAATAAACAAACAAACAAACAAATAAATAAATAAATAGTTTGGAAACAGGTGTTTGAGGGGGAGGAATTTGTCTTAAATAATGCATATTTCCCACAATCCTTCCTTTTTGGTTCTCCAGAATACCTCGTACCTGGAAAGGCCAGATGCAGATCTGCCACTTTGTTTTGAGCAAACTGTTCTGGTGTGGATTCCCTTGGTCTTCCTTTGGCTCCTCGCCCCTTGGCAGCTTCTCCGTGTATATAAATCCAGGACCAAGAGATCTCCTATAACTAAATTCTACATCACTAAGCAGGTACAGTAACCCCGCTGTTTTCAACTCTCATTCCTTGGTGCACAACAGACATTTTTCTTGGTGGTTAGTGTCCTCTTCCCCGCCTTTAATCAGCTTTCCAAAGGTGCTGTAGTCTCAGGTACAGCCATGCTCCAGGCCAGCCCTGTGCCTCACTGGGCACTCATCACATTTCACAATCAAGGTAGCTTTGATTTTTGCATAAGAATAGTATATTAATTCTTATGGATATTATGCTTCCTAAATACAAATGATAAGTAGTGGATCAGTCAAATTGTTATCATCCTTTCGGTATTTGAGAAATGAACACTAGATCACCTGTCTTTAAGCTGTTCTAATAAATCAGGAGACAGTAATTTAGTTGTCACCTACCATAATGTGAAAATAAACTCTATAATGTATCTTTTGCACTATACAGGCAATCCAGCTGTCATTTATCTCCCAAAACTTTATCGGGATTTTGCTTCATATACTATAAAACTCACTGAAGTGTACAATCCAATGATTTTTTAGCATATTTACAGAAATTGTATGACTATCACCACTTAATTCCAGAATATTTTTTGACACTCTAGTGAAATCCTGTACCCATTAAACAGTGACTTATCATCTCCCCCCTACCACAGCAGCGGAAAGCTGACTAATACACTCTAACTAACCTCTACCTCTAGTCTCTGTCAACCACTAATTTGTTTTCCGTCTCTATAATTTGCCTATTTGGGACATTTCATATAAGAAGAATTACACAATATGTGGCCTTTACAATTTTTTTTCATTCACTAAATAACTTTTATTGAGCATCTATAAAGTGCCAGGTATTCTAATATAGTAGCAAATTACACATAATCCTGAAGGAATTTTTTTTTTCAGCACGGATTTTTATATGTTTCTTGAGTACAACAGGGTTACTAGACATTTATGACATATCAATCATTGTCAGAACACAAATAGCACCACTTCTTTGTTTTACACATATAGCCCACATTCTTAACATAGCCTGGTAAAGCAAACTTTCTAGAGTCATAAAACCACAATCTTTTAGGGTCATATATTTACCTTCTAAGAAGTGGGAGAGTGGCCGGGCATGGTGGCGCACGCTTGTAATCCCAGCATTCGGGAGGCTGAGACCGGAGGATCCGGGTTCGCGGCCAGCCTCAACTACCTAGTGAGGCACTCTGCAACTTAGTGAGACTCGGTTTCAAAATAAAGAATAAAAAATAGGGCTGGGGGTGTAGCTCGGAGGTAGAATGCCCCTGAGTTCAATCCCCAGTACCGCCAAAAAAAAAAAAAAAAAAAAGAAGTGGGAGAGTGGCCTTTACTATTTGACATTTCACTTAGCACAAGTTTTTAAGGTTTATTCATGTTGCAGCCTGAACTGGTACTTTGTTCTTTTTTATTTTTTTTTTTAGAAGTTTATTTTGTTATGATAAAATACACAATGATGTATAATCTTTGCTACTATTTAGTTCCAGAACTTTTTCATTACCCAAATAGAAATCTTGTACCCATTAAGCAGTTATTCTTCATTCTCTCCTATGCTAGCCCCTGTCAACCACAAATCTGTTTTCAGTGTCTATACATAGTTTGAATATTTTGCATATAAGTGAAATCATCATATGTTTATATGGCCAAGAATATATGGCCTTTTGGGTATGACTTCTTTCATTTAGCATAATGTTTTAAAGATTTATCTGTGTTACAGCATGCATCAATATTTCATTTGTCTTTATGACTGAAAATATTTTATTATATGGACATACCACATTTTGTTTATCCTCTCACCAGATGATGGTAATTTGGGTTGTTTCCACTTTTTGTCCATTTTAAATAATGCTGTTAGGAACATTAATGAATAAGTTTTGGGTGGATATAGGTTTTCCCTTTTTTAAAAAACTACCAATGAACATTCAAAACCACATTAAGAAAATTATACAACATGACCAAGTCAGGTTCATCCCAGGAATTCAAGGCTGGTTCAACATATGGAAAACAATCCATGTAATTCACCACATAAACAGAATCAAAGATAAAAAAAATCACATGATCATTTCAATAGATGCTGAAAAAGCATTTGATAAAATCCAACACCCATTCATGCTAAAAGCACTGCAGAGAATCAGAATAGAAGGAGCATACCTCAACATCATAAAGGCAGTATACAATGGGCCCAGAGCCAACATCATATTAAATGAGGAAAAACTGCAAGTGTTCCCACTAAAAACAGGAACAAGACAAGGATGTCCATTATCACCACTTCTGTTCAATATAGTACTTGAGACTCTAGCCAGAGCAATAAAGCAAGAGAAGTAAATCAAAGGCATAAAAATAGGAAAAGAAGAACTAAAACTATCCCTTTTTTCACATGACATGATACTATACTTAGAAGACCCAACAAAGTCAACCAAAAAGCTTATATTTAACTTTTTATCTTTTGAACAGATGATTTTCAGGAGCTTGTAAAATCCAAAAGATACAAAAGAGCACACAACATTTAGCCACTCATTTCTGACTTCATTGACATCCACAGATAGAGTTCCTTGTTCTTTCAGAGATAACTTGTGCTTTCACAAAGACCTACATATATTATTTCTTCACACAAATGTTAGTGTACCATAGAAGCTCTTCTGTGTCTTGGACATCCTTCCATTTTAGCACATAAATATCTGCTTCTTTTTAATGACTGCTTGAGATGCTGCTACTTAGATGTACCATAACTTAAGTGCCCTACATGATAGGAATTTCAGTTTCTACATTTCTTCCATGGTAAGTGATGCTGCATAAGTAATGCCTTATACATATGTGTGTAGGATAAATTCCTAGAAATGAATTTACTGAGTTAAGAATATATGGACCCAAGTTATTGTTGTTGGTGAGTTTTTTTGTTTGTTTGTTTTTTGCTTTTATAGATAGTGCAAATTGCCCTTCATTAAGGTTTTTCATCACTCTCTTTAAATTTTTATTATCAAAACTTTGATAATAAAAATGTGTGTGTGTGTGTGTGTGTGTGTGTGTGTGTGTGTGTGTGTGTGTGTTGCTGAAGATTGAACCCAGGACCTCAGGCATGCAAACAAATGCTTTACCACCGAGCTGCATCCCCAGCCCTATTATTTAACTTTTTTTTTTTTAATGTGTGTGTGGTACTGGGGATTGAACTCAGAGGCATTCTACCTTCGAGCTACATCCCCAGCCTGATTTTATTTCTTATTTGGAAATGGGGTCTCACTAGGTTGATGAGAGTCTAACTTGCTGAGACTGTCCTTGAACCTGTGATTCTCCTTTCTCAGCTTTCCAAATACTGGGATTACAAGCGTGCACCACCACGCCCGGCTTATTTAACTTTTTGATATCTTAATTGCTTAGGCTAAAATGGTATGTCATAATTTCAAATTATTAGTGAGGTTAAGCATATGTTTAAAAGTTATTTGCGTTTCTCTTTATCCTTATTTCATGATTTTTTTTTTTTTTTTTTGCATTGAGTTGGTAGGGTTTGTGTGTGATTGCTTTGTAGAAGTTCTTTATAAAGTAAATGGTCCTTTTTCATATGAATTGCTCTGCATATTTCTAATCAGTTCTTTGGTTCAACCCGTGGCCATGCCCCTGCTTTCCCTTGGCTGGATGTGGTCAGCTGGTTAGTGCTCTCTCTACCCAGTCATCTCAGAGGTAGGGCTTTAGCTCTTGCTTGCTCTGTATTACCTCCTAATTTACCTGAAAGCAAACATAACTTCCACCTCTGAACTATTGTGTTTTATTCTAAAACCTCAAAGTTTTTTATGAAGCACCTTATGTGCTTGGTAAGATGTATTCCTATTATTGACATGTCTCCTTGGTAAATAATAGCACTAGTCCGATTAAAGATGCTTTCATCTCCTGTTTTTCATTACAAAGGGCCCAGGATCTCTGCCTGAGCCATTCTGGATGAAGGAGGCTTGTCAGAATGAGTAGGGGTCAATGGGTAGGAGTAGAAAGGGATGAGGGAAGGTGAGATGATGGCATCTGATCCTCATTTGGGGCTAAGATACGGGTGTACCCCTCAGCAGAGGCAGGAATTTTCTCTTTGATGGATGGGGGAAGAGGGACTCATAGGACAAATATTTATTTTAGGCTTGTGTTATCATGGGGTGAATTAGTCATAGTTGTTTGCAATAAAAACTTCAAAGGTGCAAAGATTATGTGAGGTCAAGAATAGGACCAAAGACCAAAGAAAGGGAAGAGTGCCACCCTAGTTGGGATGTGGGGATTCTCCTTTAAAGCCTAGCAAATTAACTTTCTATTGCTATTTAACAAATTACCCCCAAACTTAGCAGCTTAAAAGTAAACATTTTTAGTAATCTTATAGTTCCTGTGGATCAGGAAATTGGGAGCTGCTTATCTGGGTTCTACTTCAAGGTCTTTCATGAAGTTCTGTCTGGGACCACAGTCATCCATAAGACTTGACTGGAGCACTCATGAAATAAGGATCATGAAATAAGGATAAAGAGAAACGCAAATAACTTTTAAACATATGCTTAACCTCACTAATAATTTGAAATTATGACATACCATTTTGAACTCTACATTGTGAAGGGAGAAGAATAAAAAAATTTACGTATTTTATTTTTCAATATACTTTTATTGGTGCATTGTAATCTCACATCATAATGTAGTTCAGAGTGACAGGGACATACATGCACACAGCACTTAGTGAGCTTCTCCCCACCCTGGCTTCCTCCCTACTTCCTTCTCTCCCCATACATGATACTGAAATTGACATTGATAATTTCACATATGTACGTAACATCAATAGAAGTGTTTTCTTCATTTATTCTCCCTACCCTTCCCCAACTCTCTTCTAGACCCCCTCCATCTCTCCACTAGGGTTTCTCCTTCTTTATCTAAAGACCCTCTTGTATCCCGATTACTCCCTAGCTTCCACATAAAAGAGAAAACATATGACCCTTCATTTTCAGTCTTGTGGACATATTTTAGAACCAGGATACTCAGCATTTCTTAAAAGCATTCATCATGGAATGCTTTGAACATCATTTCATTACTTGAACTATATGTATCCATTCACTTCAGAAATATTTATTGTGTTATCTGAATCACTATATACATCATTTTCCCATCCATTACTAGACACCTTTTAGTTCTAATAGCCTTATAAAGAATGACATGCTTTGGGAAGCCAAGACAGAAGAGTGGCAGGTTCAAGGTCAGTGTGTGGTAACTTATTGAGACCCTGTTTCAAAATAAAAAAATAAAACTAGGAGTGTAGCTCAGAGGTAGAATGCCCCTGGTTTCAATCCCCAGTACTACACACACACACACACATACACACACACACACACACACACACACACACACACACACACACACACACGAAGGAGGAGGAGGAGGAGGAGGAGGAAAGGAAAAAGAATGTCATGTTTCTAACAGTGGCCTTTTCTCCTTCTCAGGTGCTCGTTGGGCTTCTCCTTGTTCTAGCTGCCATAGAGCTGGCTCTTGCACTCACAGAAGACTCTGGACTAGCCCAAATCCCTCCTGTTAAATACACCAATCCAATCCTCTACCTAGTAACATGGGTAAGGCTCATTGCCACTTCCACCTTGTTTATTTCTACCCATCTAGCTGAGTATATGCCCTTTGGGGATGAAATTAAGTCCAATTTTATCTGTCTTTTTCAAAGTCTTATAGTGAAGCAACGATTGATTGTAATAGGGTAAAACAAATTTTTAGGTTTTCATCTATTCTTGAACACTAACTTTTAAGAGCTTTCTCCAGTTTTATGCCTCTTTATCTTGCCCTCTAAAGATCACAGATAAGATTTAAGTTCCTTGATGGAAAATAATTTTTAAACATTGTAAATATTATTTTAAATCAATTGGCTGGTGACAAAATTACTGAGTTGAGAGTTTTTGTATAAACTTGATAATTTTTGTAGAAACTGATGTCTCTACTACAGGCATGTTTTGTGAGTAGCCTGTACAATGTTTAAAAAACAATTAGTTGCTTTCATTCTAAAAAAGAAAGATTATACATAATTATTTGGGTTTGAAAACTTTCTTGAAAAATCAGAATGTCTATGCCAACCATGATTCTACATTCCCATGGGACAGTGGTCAGCTGAGACTGAGTAGCAATTGCCTCCTTCAGACCATGTGCTCAGCACAGCCTGCTGCTCCTCTTGCCCTGCCACAGGGTAAAATAACCAGCCAGGCTTCTTCAGGCACTTTTGTTTGCTAACACTGTAACAGAACAAGCAGAGAGGGTCTAGAAAGTGGAGTGCTGAAGCTGGCTCACACAGAGCTGACTACATATCTCATCCCAGTCCTGCACCTAGTGACATCGTCTTGGAGCTTGAAATCTATCTCAGTGGGAGAATTTACACCATGAAAATTGATAAATGCTACAAATTATGGCCTTTTGTTCCCCGCAGAATTCTGGGTTACTAGCACAACACTAGGTCTAGGAAACTAACTATTTAAATGATATAAGGCAAGGTTTGGGTTTTTAAAAAATTGCTTAGTATATTATATTAGAAAATCATGACAATTTCCACCTATTCATCAGAATCTACCTCCTTGATCTATTGCCTGATATTTCCTTTGGTCTTGAAAAGGTTTTCATAGCTCCCAAAAGTAACTCCAAGAAAAAGCAGACTGTGACTCTCTGCTTTCTTGGCTAACTTCCCCTCTGAGTGTGGTGAATAAAGATGAGGCACTGTTAGAGAGAGGTAGACGGTATCAGGTCGAAAATATACAATTTGACATTTGTGAGCTCTCTGCCTGACCAGATTAGTTTCAACAATCTACTTTATCTGACATCTTTCCCTCTCTGGTTAGTGACAATATTCTTCAGAACTTCATGCAAATTTCTCTCTAGCTCCTGGTTTTGCTGATCCAACACAGCAGACAATGGTGTAAACGGAAGAACTCTTGGTTCCTGTCCCTCTTCTGGATTCTCTCAATACTCTGTGGCACTTTCCAATTTCAAACTCTGATCCGGGCACTACTACAGGTAAGAAGAAAACAGAGGGTGACATGAAGAAGTAGTGCTGGGCACCCCTAAGTCAGCATTGAGTAAGATTAATTCCAGGACAGAATTGTAGTAGGGGGACTGGTATAGGCTTTCTTCACAAGCATTGATATATGTGGGCTCTTTATTCTTAATTTGGATAAAAGGCTCATTGTTTCTGCTTCATCCCCATAGGACAGCACTTCTAATCTGGCCTATTCCTGCCTGTTCTTCATCTCATATGGAGTCCAGATCCTGATCCTGATCCTTTCAGCATTCTCAGAAAAAAATGACTCATCAGGCGTAAGATTGATTACATACATTACTTAATGGATGATATCTTAGCAAATGTAACGTTAACATGTCTTGGTCTTATAAATGCCCCATGAACCCAGAATAAGGTACAAGATAAGCATCTCCAATATGAAAATCTAAAATCCAAATCTAAAATTTTTGAAAAGTCTATGCAATATTGTTAAATCCAAAAACCTTCAAAATCTGAAACTCTCCTGGTCCTTGGCATTTTGGATAAGGGTTACTGAATTTGTAATACATAATATTGTATACATAAGAAAGTATTGATGAGCATTTTGAAATACTTTAATGTTTACCTATCAAACTTCAGTATCAGCAATTAATTCACACATTTATGCCAGAAAATCTGATTACCATTCTATTAGCGACAGTAATATCTCCAAATTAACATATGTTGACCAACCAACTTCAGCATCGTATCTAGTTTCTAGCACATCATATCCAGAAAAATCAGTTTCTGATTTTAGAGTCCCATAGTGTTCCTGTTGCCTATTGATTCACTTTTTAATTTTTTTGTATTTTTCAGAATCCATCAACCACAGCTTCATTTTTTAGTTGCATTACCTTTAGTTGGTTTGACAGGTAAGAGATTCCTGGTCTGTGGGTTTTCTATATTTCTGTGAGGGAAAGCTTAATTAAAAAAAAAAAAAAAGCCTCCTGTGGCCTCCATTTCTCTTCTACTTTGATTCAGGGAGTGTTAAAACTTACAAGTCAGTTTAATTCAGTCCCTTTATTGGGCAGATTAGGATCCTGAGGAGGGAAAGGAATTGCTCTTGGTAGCCTGAGAGTTCCACAGGAAAAAAGAAAGGATGGAGGAAAGGAAATTTTGAGGCAGGCAATGTGGTCCAGGTAAGGAAGAAATGGCTTGCCTATCAAAGGATTTGGAACAGGTATCCTTGGCTTCTGCAGTTCCACAGACCCCTTTAGCAAGTAGGCAAAGCCCATGAGTCCCTTCTCAGAAAGTGTTTTAAATGCTTGAAATAAAAGACACAGAATTATAAAGGAAATACAATATATTGACATACAGTTATCAGAGCCAGGTGCAGTGGCACATGCCTATAGTCCCCCTATTTGGGAGGCTGAGACAGGAGAATCACAATTTTGAGGACAGCCTCAGCAACTTAGTGAGGTCCTAAGCAACTTATCAGACCATGTTTCCAAATATAAAAAATAAAAAGGGCTAGTGAGCTGGGTGTGGTGGTGCGCCGTTGTAATACCAGCATTTGGTAGGCTGAGACCAGAGGATCCGGGTTCACGGCCAGCCTCAGCTACCTAGTGAGGCCCTCCACAACTTAGTGAGACCTTGTTTCAAAATAAAGACTGAAAAATAGGGCTGGGGGTATAGCTCGGAGGTAGAATGCCCCTGAGTTCAATACCCAGTACCACACACACACAAAAAAGGAGTGTAGCTTGGAGGTAGAATTCCCTTGGGTTCAATCCTTAATACCCACACACATGAGAGAGAGAGAGAGAGAGAGAGAGAGAGAGAGAGAGAGAGAGAGAGAAATAGTTATCAAAATATTTTAAAAACAAATCTGTGATATTGTAATACATGTAGTGTGTGTGTGTGTATGTGTGTATGTGTGTGTGTGTGTGTGTGTGTGTGTGTGTGTTGCTGGGGATTGAACCCAGGGGCATTGCACTTCTGAGCTACAATCCCAGCCCTATTTTATTTTTTATTTGGAAACAGGGTCTCACTAGGTTGATGAGAGTCTCACTACTTGCTGAGGCTGTCCTCAAACCTGTGATCCTCCTGTCTCAGCCTCCCAAGTACTGGGATTACATGCATGCATCACCACACCCAGTTTATACGTACTTTTAAACCAACATATTAAAAACAAGATTTAGTGATGAATCTAATAATGACTTTGATTTTAAAGTAGTGATGAACATAAGTTGGCCAGTACCATATTATACTAGGAAAGGCTAGATTTCACTTAGGAGCTATTACAAATGAAAATGTAATTTATTTTCCATCCATGTTCTCATACTCCAGGTTGGAGAGCCCTGGTCTAGGGAGATAGTATAGAAACAGTCAGGAGTCTGCTCCATTTCCTAAAGGCATCATGGAGGCCCTTCACAGAGATCCCAGAGTGCAGAGAGGCAGCCAGAGTTTGAGGAGGGAGGAGTAGGAGCCCGGGGAGGTGGTGCTATTTTGTTTCTTAATTCAATAGAGCCTTTTCTTGCTGTATTTGAACACATTTGGTTGTTCCCATGTGCTCCCTTTTCAGTTCTCCCCGCTCCTCTGCCAGGTTCAAAGAGCCAAGAGAAGGGGAGCAATGGAGAAGCCCCATCCTTCTGTCCCTCTCTCCCAGTTCTGGGTGGTGGGTTTTGATAGAGACAGCCTCTAATGCAGCTGGGAGTCTCAGCCTGTGGATCACTCTTGTTCCAGCACTGTTCTGAAAGGTTACAAGCACCCTTTGACACTTGAAGATGTCTGGGATATTGACGAAGGGATTAAAACCAAGGCAGTTGTGAGTAGATTTGAAAAACACATGGACAGGGAGCTGGAGAAAGCCAGGCAGGCATTCCAGAGACGGCAGAAGAAGAACTCCCAGAGGGACACTGCAGCCACCCTGCACGGCTTGAACAAGAACCAGAGTCAAAGCCAAGATGTCCTTGTCCTGGTAACTTTCCCATAAATGTCTGTGTGACTGTGCTGTCTGTCTCAGGCAAGAAGCAGTGTTGCAGTGATTCTGTCCTTACGTTTCTACAGTACTTTATCTTTTTCAGTGTATTTCATATCATTAGTAGTATTCACAATAATAGTAATACCTTAGTGATGGATATATGGGGTATAATGTACTATTCTCTCTCCTTTTGAGTATATTTAAAATTTTCCATTATATTTTTCCTAAACAATATTTTAGCATTACTAGAATTTGCACCTTGGTGGGAGCTAGCATTAGCATTTTATTAATTGATTCACAAAATATTTATTGAGCACACCTGTATGTCTGAGAGGAAATAAAACAGCATATGCTAAGGGTGTTCAGTGGTAGAGCATCTGCTTAGCACACATGAGGTCCTGGGTCTTATTCCTAGCAATGCTTGCATACACACACACACACACACACACACACACACACACACACACACACAGCAGAGAGAGAGAGAGAGAGAGAGAGAGAGAGAGAGAGAGAGAGAGAGATTGTGATTATTTTCTGGGTCAAGAGGCCAGAGGTCTGAAATCAAGATATCAGCAGGATCATTCTCCCTCTGAAATCCGTAGGGGAGAATCCTTCCTTGCCTCCCCACCTTCTGGTTTTTGACAGAAATCCTGGGCATTCCTTGGCTTGTAAATACATCATTCCAGGCTCTGCCTCTGTTGTCACATGATTGTCATCTCCCTGTGTCTGTCTCCTCTCTTCATATGAGGACATCAGTCATACTGGATTACTGCCCACCCTAATGGCAGTAATCATCTTAACTTGACTGCAAAGACTCTTGAAATAAGGGCACATTTTAGGACTTTGACATCTTTTTTTTCTTGCGGTGAGGAGGGGGGAGTAACAATTCAATCTGTTAAAAAAGGCTTCTAAGCATCCAAAATACATGCTACCATGTCCGTGTCTTCACTCTCAGGATTGGGGCCCTCACTCAAGCTCCCACTCCAACTGTTTTGATGTGGTATTCTTACTAGCTGAGTTATCTACTTTTATAATCCAAAACAGATTACAGTATCTGTTAGAAGGGGAGAAAGGAGCTGGAGGGTGGACAGCAATGAGGTGATGAAGAGAAGCTTAAAATCTATAGAAAGAAGGCAACAGGGCCCAGAAGCGCTCGCTGCTGGAACTCCACAGCTGCACAGGCAGGAATAGCCTTATACCACACAACTCTGTGGACACTGTTGTATTTTGATCTTGTATCCAGGAAGAGTCTAAAAAGAAAAAAAAGAAATCTGAAACTACAAAAGACTTTCCCAAGTCCTGGCTGCTCAAGGCCCTCTTGAAGACTTTCCCTGCCATCCTCCTGAAGTCATTCATACTGAAACTAGTGCATGATATCATCTTGTTTCTGAGTCCTCAGCTGCTGAAGTGAGTCCCTAGGCCTTGGTTTGTCCTTTCAGGGCCACCTCTGCCCCTTGTGTATGCAGGCAAGAACTTGTATTAAATTCCCATTTTTAAAGATGCCCATAATTTTATTCTACCTTAAGCTTCATGTTCATGAAGAGCAGAAGGCATTTTTCAAGATCTAAGATGATGTACACTTTAGCCTCTCTTTTTTTCACATCTCCCCCACCCACCTCATAGGAGTACAGATACTTGTTGGGCCTTTTTCTTGTTAAACAGAATTGCTGGTGTCTGAGCTACATCCAAAAGGTGGGCAGCATACCCCAGGAGAGTAACTAACTTCACTTCTCCCCACAGTCACAGCCTTCCCTAGGAGGTTCTGACGAATCATGACAAGACTTTGCAGTCTGCCATGATCTGGAACGAAGTGCCAGGGAAGCCCTTCTCACTGAGGCTCAATACACATTCTAATTTTCAGCCCTGCATTGTCTAGAAATGAATCAACTTGCCCCACACAGCTTCTTTAACCAAGGAGTGGGACAAGACAGGGCCAAAGCACTGCAGTGGCGGCTGTGTTGAACATTTCTCTCACTATCCATTCTCATAGCCATGGACTCTTGACCCTAAGCTCTTGTTGCCCATCTCCAAGTAAAAGCAAGAATATTGGCATGACTTTGGAGCTTAGGTCTTCCAAAGACCTTGGAGAATTCTGGCCATTTTTGCTTCCTGCAGTGTGAGAGTGGGGTAGTTGGCTGTGCATGAGGAGAGTGGGAGCCCTTGGAGGCCCAATGGACGTCACTGACTTGGTTTTGCTCTGGCAGACGGCTGATTTCCTTCGTGAGTAACCCTGGCACATATCCATGGGTTGGATATTTCTACGCGATCATCTTATTTGCTGTGACTTTCATCCAGTCTCTCTGCCTTCAGTCTTATTTTCATATGTGTTTTCAACTGGGAATGAGTGTACGGACAACCATCATGGCTTCTGTATATAAGAAGGTAAGCAGACTATGTTAAGTGTCACCAAAGAAAATCCTTTTAGTAAGCATAAGCATTAATTCCAAAACTGAGGGAAACCTGACAGAAATTAAAACTGATCTTAATGATTAATTTTGATGACCCATACAGTCAGACTCCTTTAAATGTTTCTTTGTAAATTAAAATATGAAGAGTATGTTCATAGACATATGGTATGTGGTTGGGGGTACACACTAGGGAGAAGTTGCCAAGCTGCCAAGCTGCCCGGGATTTGCCTTTCAGTCTTTGAAACATAAATATCTGTTCTTCTCTACCTGCCTCTCTTGACAAGGTAAAAATGTCTTAGGAAATCATAAGAAGTCGGGAAAGAAGCTGTCCAAGGGTCAAACTCTTAAAACCACCAACATTTAATCCTAACGCTTCCCTAAACCCAGTTCAAATTATATCCTTTCAAATTATAGTTTTGTCAGTGAGACTAGAATGCTCTATTGGCCAGGGCTTTATCTCTCCAGAACAACTTTTACCTAGCAAACTCTTTTTCTCATCTTTAGCAGCTAACCAAACCCTTCTTGTCTAACTTTTTTTCCCCTGGTAAATATGTTTTCTGATATTTACTGAGCTGTACAGGCCTGGAAAGTTTAAGATGATTTTGCTCATCGTCCCTCTGATACATTGGTTTTAAGATTTGACTTTTTCAGAGGAACTGTATTTTCCTTATGCTCTAGATATCAGGGTGAAGCCTAATTTCATCCCTAAGGAAATGCAAATGCAGTAGTTATATAAGTGACTATAAGCTTGAGGGGGAAATTCAAACATGAGGAGATAGAACTTTTTATATGTCAGAACATTAGTTATCTTCTCTTCCTTTTTCTTATACTAGAAAGTTCAATGATTGGGAGTTCTCTATTATAGTTTCTACTTTTCTTCTTTGTTTTCTTCTCTTGAAACACAAGGGTGTCTTTGTCTCCTCTGAATAGATGTTGACTGACTGGAACACTCCAGCAGGTAATCCAAGTGTTTTCAGATCAGAAGTCTTGTCAAGTTGTTGGAATTTGTGTTCCTCAAAATTATTTTTTTTTTATATTTTTTTACAGGGCTGAGCATTCTACCTCCAAGCTACATCCTCAGCCCTATTTTTTATTCTTTGTTTTGAAACTAAGTACTAATTACTAAGTTGTGAAAGTCCTACTAAGTAGCTGAGGTTGGCCTACAACCTGCGATCCTCCTGTCTCAACTTTCCAAGTACTGTGATTATAGGTATACGCCACCATGCCTGGCTCAAAATTAATTTTTAATCTTCTTATTCCTCTTAGATATATTGAATTTCTGCTGGACTTCAGTTTAGGTCACTAACCAGTCTGTTTTAGCCAATTCCACTGGTGTGTACTTTGAAAATTATTATTATTCATTTCCATTATTTTGATTCCTTATATATTCCAGATTTTGTTGTTAGAATCAATACAGATATTCCTAAAACAGAGCCCTTAACAATACCTTCATTCAAATAAATATTATTACTAAAAGTAAAACAAATTGCTAGTTTCATACATTTAGATAATGCTTCTCTATTTGTGAAATATTTTTCACATTCACTATCAATTCATAGTCCTGTGAAGTAAATGCATTATTCCTATTTTATGGAGAAAAATAAGGCTTAGAGAATTTCAATGCCTACAATCACATAGCCAAGACTTGCCCACACACAAAGCCTGTGAACTAAACCAATGGCCCTTCTATATGCATAGTGATTACCTTGAATGGTAGTTAGATGTTTTTATTTTTGTTTTGCTTTTCTATACCAATGGGGAGGTATGGCAGTGGGCTGATTTCTAAACCTTGGTGGCCTAACATTTTAGGAAACTTCTCTCTTTTTAC
>PVLC010004433.1:39144-85478 GCA_004027655.1 Graphiurus murinus
GATTCTGTTTCAAAATAAAGAATAAAAAATAGGGCTGGGGGGGGGGGATAGCTCAGAGGTAGAATGCCTCTAGGTTCAATCCCTAGGGCCACAAAAAAAAAAAAAAAAAAAAAAAAAAAAAAAATTCTGGTATGTCCCAAAGAATGTATTGGTGGATCAAGATCAAGTTCTAGAAGGAGGATGGAGGTGGGTACCCAGGATCACTCATAGCCTGTACAGAAGGCTCCTCTTCTGGGAAGAAGTAGGCCACCCCAGATGGTGCTGTGGTGAGCATAGTGTAAGTTTCGGGGCTCTGGTGCTGTGTAAGGCATTGTTGAGAGGGACAGACCTGTGAGTATTAGCCTTCTGATTTCTCTAATCATGAGAGTAAATACTGCCCACAAATTCCCAACAACAGTCAAGGCATTTTTACTTCTGATGTGTGAATTCTAAAGCTTTCCTCTCCATTCTATTTATTTACTTATTTATTTTTTTTAATTTTTTTGTGTGTGTGCGGTACTGGGGATTGAACTCAGGGGCATTCTACCTCCGAGCTATACCCCCAGCCCTATTTTTTATTCTTTTATTTTTTTGAAACAGGGTCTCACTAAGTTGCGGAGTGCCTCACTAGGTAGCTGAGGCTGGCCGCGAACCCGGATCCTCCGGTCTCAGCCTCCCAAATGCTGGGATTATAAGCATGCGTCACCACGCCTGGCTTCCTCTCCATTCTAAAATCTCTGTCCTTGGTAATGCTTACAACCTCAGTATGAGATCATGGCTACAAATAGCATTGCCATATCAAAAGTCTCCAAAGCCATAATCAATACATGCTGATTTCATCTCTCCCTCTTGCTTTCCCTCCCTTCCTCCATCCCTCCTTTTCTTTCAGTCTTCAGCATTTGTGCCTCATAATACAGCAGTGAAATGGACAGATGTAGCCCTTGTCCTCAGCATTTATACTTGATAGAAAATTAGAATAACAAAATAATTGCAGTTCACTGTAATGAAGGCAATGAAAAAGGTAAGTATAGCATGTTAGAGGAATACATAGGAGAGGTACCTATCCCAAACTTGGGAGTCAGGGTGATCTTCTCAGAAGCTGCATCTAAACTGACACCAAAGGATAAATAGGCGTTTTCTGAACAAAGAAGTATGTGGATGGATGGGGTTGGAGGAAGGTAGAGGGAATAGTGTGCATAAGATTTGGAGGCAAAAAGTCAGTATCTAGAAGACATTGTATCCATGTGGAACATATTCTTCCATTGGGTTCTCACTTCCTGAGTTTCCCCATCTCCTCCCCAGTATTCTTGGCTTTGTTCACGAGTCCCAATCCTGGTCTTTACCTTTAGACGCTGACCCTATCCAACTTGAGCAAGAAGCAGTACACCGTTGGAGAAACAGTGAACCTCATGTCTGTGGATGCCCAGAAGCTCATGGATGTGACCAACTTCATGCACTTGATATGGTCAACTGTTCTGCAGATTATCTTATCCATCTTCTTCCTATGGAGAGAGTTGGGACCCTCAGTCTTAGCAGGTGTTGGTGTGATGGTTCTCTTAATCCCACTTAATGGAATAATGGCCACCAAGAATAGGAAAATTCAGGTAAAAAAAAAAGTCATCCTGGGGACATATGCCTTCTGTAAAGTCTAACTCTAACTCTAAGTCTTAGAAGGGGCTTAGGCAAAGCAAAACCAGTGCAAGACTTTCTACCATCCCACATGCGCTTGGCTTTCCCTGTCTTCCTTTTTCGTCTCCAATCACTCTTAGGGTTTATATACTCAGCTTCATTCATATTAGAGGAAGAGCCTGACTGAAGAGGGAAGGGTGACCTTGGACACTGGGTATATAACTCTTCCACCCTGCTCTGCCGGACTGCATGCAGAACAGTGATTTTGACTCCGTTTCTTCATCCTAGCAACACAAACCAACTACTCAGCAGTCACATGAGCAATCTGAACTTTCAGCCTAAGTCCTGGCAGTCACCCTGCCAGCAGCTGGGTTCCATGCAAACAGTCCTTAGCTCTGCCGGGAATCGCAGGTTGGGCGGGCTGACTCGACAGAGTATGTGATTTATTTGTTGACATGTTTTGCATTCATTTGGCTACAATTGTTTTAAAAAGATTTATGGCACATCTTAGTTTTCTGAGAACACAGCAGTAAATTAGATGGCTCCTGCTCTCATGGATCTTCTATTCTGCTCGGGGCTGGAGAGACAGGCAATGGACAAAGAAGAAAAATGTCAGATCATGATAAGTACTAGACAAAGAACTCAGGGTGAAATGATAATACATGAGCAGGTGGCCAAGAGAGTCCTCTGTGAGGAGGGGACCTTTAAACCAAGCTCTGAATGACACAAGGCTGATCATGAGGGGTGAGCCTTGGGAAGGACAATGAAGGACATCCTGAGAAGAGAATGGTCAGGCAAAGGCTGTGGGGCAGAAACAAGATGCACGTGTTTGAGGATCAGAAAGAAGAGGGGACAGCAGGTACAGAGTGGGCAGAAGGAGAGTTGAGGAGAGATGAACGCTATCACTGAGCACCTCAAGTTCTGGCTAAGTGATAGCCACAAGGGAGGCTTTGTGTCTACAGTAAACCTGGACCCTTTCTCATGGAAGTGTGTTTTGTTTTTATTTTGCTTCTTCCTGGCAGTTCAAAAATATGAAATACAAGGACAAACGTTTAAAGACCATGAATGAGATTCTCAGTGGAATCAAGGTAAGAAGCTGGGTGTGGGTGGCCCTCTGTGCACAGTGACAGAAGCAGTGAGTTTCTCTGCCTTCATAAACTCTAGAAGTTGTAGACTCCTACTTCTTGGCCTGTTGTGTGTCACATGATTCCTGATTCATCTGCCCACAAGTCTCCTTTTGCATCTCCTTCAAGACCTTCTTTGGAACCTCAATTTCTTTTTACTTACCATAAATGGTTTGTTTTGGTTTTACAATTTACTATAGAAATTATTTAAAGCATACAAAAGTAGAGAGAAAGATCCATGGGCTTATTACGTAGCCCAGCAGATCAGCCCCCCAGCTAGTTTCATCTGCCTACCCACTCCCCACTCCCCACTTGAGAGATTATCTTAAAGTACATCTCAGATATCTTGTCATTTCACTCATAAGTACTTCAAATGTATCGCTAAAAGAACTTTCTTTTTAAAACATAACCACAATACTGTTACAGGATCCTGGGTCCCACAGCCTGGTCCCCAAGACAAACTTCAGAGGCCAAAATCGGATAATTAGGCTTCTTTATTTACCAGTGAAGACCCAGTTGGCAAATCACTGCAAAACCTGGCCCCAAACCAAGGGGTCACATGATTTTTATACCCTCAGTCTCACAATTTGGGAAGGGGGGTAGGAGTGCGAGATTTATTACACCTAGCATAAGTGAGATACCGAAAGGAGAAAAAGCCATTAAATCACAAATCATCCCCTGCTCCTCTCTCATTCTAAAAATGGCCCAGAGAGGCTCTCTTGTTTACATTAGGAAGAGCTCCTGGGTCCTGGTTCCAGGGTTGCATAGGGAATGCTCAATTAACTTTGAAAGAGGGCTGTTCCTGTCTTTCATCTTCAGAAGGTGGTGATGGGGGTGGGGAGTTGGGGTTGAGGGAATTCTTTTTTTTCTATCTTAAGTCTAAATTCCTAACTAACAATAATTTCAAGGCTCTGACTAGGTTTCCTACCTCAATACCATTATCATACCTAAAAAAATTAACATTCTTTGGTACTACCAATTTTCTCGTATTTAAACTCTTTAAAAAATTATTTTTCCTTATGGCCCTGGGGATTGAACCCAGGAGCATTCTATTTCTGAGCTACACCTTCAGCCCTAATTTAATTTTTATTTTGAAATAAGTTCTCACTGAGTTGCTGAGGGCCTTGCTAAACTGCTGAGACTGGCCTCAAACCTACCATTCTCCCAAGTACTGGGAATACAGGCCTGCACTACCACACCTAGCTTACCTTCTCTCTCTCTTTTATTTATTTATTTATTGGTGGTGAGGGTCGAACCTAGAGGTGTTTTACCTCTGATCTAGTGCCCCAGCACCATTTTCTTTTTCTTTTTTATTTTGAAATTGGGTCTCACTAAGTTGCTGAAGCTGGCCATGAATCTGCGATCCTCCTGTCTCAGCTTCCCAAGTACTGAGATTATAGGCGTATGCCAGCATACCCAGCTACCCTTATCTTCTTTTTTAACTGTTAATTTCAATAAAGATCTGAAAAAATGTCTATGGGTGGCATTTAGTCGATAGTGCTAGTCTGCCACACTCCTCTCTAAATTGAAGAATTTGGTTTCTTGTTTCCTGTATTTCTTGTAAATTGGTAGTCACATATAGAGACTCAATTAGATTGCTATTTGATGGGGGGGGGGCACTTTCAAGCAGAGCTGTGTGCATCCAAATGGCAGCAATGATGTTGATCAGTGGGTTCAGCTATTGTCTGAAATGGTTTATTCTTTTGCCTAGAACAGTGGTTTGTGACCCTGGCAGTGTAAGGATCACCTGTGAAGTTTGTAAAACCCACTGAGGTTGGAGCAGTACTTCAAATCATTTAAATCCAGCCAGGCATGGTGGTGCATGCTTGTAATCCCAGCATTTGGGAGGCTGAAACTGGAGGATCTGGGTTCGCGGCCAGCCTCAGCTACCTAGTGAGGCACTCCACAACTTAGTGAGACCCTGTTTCAAAATAAAGAATAAAAAGTAGGACTGGGGATATATCTCAGAGGTAGAATGCCCCTGAGTTCAATACCCAGTACCACAAAAAAACAACAACAACAAAAAAAATCATTTAAATCAAACTCTCTGGGCTTGAGGCCTAAGCATCTATATTTTTGAAAGCTCTCTAGGTGATTCTAATATGCAGCCACAGTAAACAAAACAAAATAAAACATGGTTGTACATATTTTATGATTATTACTTAGATCTATTTTTCATTAAGAGTTGCAAAAGGGTGAAGATATTTTGAAAAAGTGAACTTTAATTCTACTATGTTTTTGGTATAGATTTCCACAAAGAATTCTCTTTCATCAACTAGTTGGTTCCTTAGACTGAAGTTTATATAGGATAGGCAGGATAAGTACGTTTCTTTCAAAGCTTTCAAAATAATGCAGTCCATCCTTTGAAGGCAACAAATAAGTTTTCTTTTAAAAATATATTGTTTCAAATTAATGGATTTTAACATTACCTTAAATTTATTGAAAATGAAACAGAAGCCTGTTTTTAACTCCATGGTATTTTTCCACTCAGCTCTGATAAGTCTTTCTGCTAATGTGGCAAAATTAAAAGACAGATCTGGTTTTTAATTTCTGCACTTAATAGCTTGGTGTATTTGGGCAAGTTACTGAGCTTCTTTCAGCCTGTTCCCTCATTGTTGTTTTGTTTTTTGTTTTTTTTGTTTTTTGCGGTACTGGGGATGGAACTCAGGGGCATTCTACCTCCGAGCTATACCCCCAGCCCTATTTTTTTATTCTTTATTTTGAAACCGAGTTTCACTAAGTTGCGGAGTGCCTCACTAGGTAGCTGAGGCTCGCCTCGAACCCAGATCCTCCGGTCTCAGCCTCCCGAATGCTGGGATTACAAGCATGTGCCACCACACCCGGCTGTTCCCTTATTGTTTAAATGGAGACAATAATTCTACAAAAGCGGAGTGACAAACTCATGTTGGTTTGCTCAGAACTTTCTAGGTTTTAGCACAGAAAGGTCTATGTCCTGGCAATTCCTTAGTCCCAGGCAAACTGAGACAGATAGTGATGAAGATTCAGTGAGACAATGTGTAAAATGCTTTGCATATAGCAGGTTGCCAACAAATATGAGCTACTACTCTGTAATCATTCGTTGTAACAGTATTTCCAACTTCCAGATTTGGGGGAGAATATCCTAAAATGTGGGAGGATCATATACACCTGGTCACCCTTTCAGTGCGACAATGTGGGCTGTACTCTTTTCTAACCTATTAGATCCTGAAATATTTTGCCTGGGAACCTTCATTCAAAGACCAAGTTAACCACCTTCGGAAAAAAGAGCTCAAGAACCTACTGCGCTTTGGTCAGCTGCAGACCCTGACAATCTTCCTGTTACAATTAGCTCCAATCCTTGTGAGTAGCAAAGGAATCAGGGAACTGGGTACATTTGGGATCTGGGTCAGCTTCCTGAAGAAGTTCATTTCTTGACAGATATTCAGTATCTATAAGGCCTAATCCTAAAATCCAGGGAATTTATCTCTCCTTCATCAGCACCCTCATGCCATTTCCTCTATGTTGTGCCGCCAACTCTAGTTCCACCATCACAAATAATTTGGTGGTCTGGTAGCCAAGAGCAAGTTTTCAGGATATTCAGTGAGAATGTGGGTGTCCAAAATGAGTTTCATAAGAGGATTTCTTGTCTTCTTAGGGGAAGTGATATGGGTCTACAGTGAAAGGAATATTGGTAGAAAAGCCAAAAGACCCGAATGCTGGTTCTAGCAATGCATTAATTGACTTTGTAACCTTGGGGAAGATGTTTGTTTTTCTCCTGGTATCAGTTTTTTTTCATCAGTAAAATGAGGGTGGAATAATCCCTAAGATTCCTTCAACTCTGCTATACTGTGTACCTGAAACTTAGCCAAACAAGGCTGCTTGGATCCTTTTAGGTCATTGCGCATGATCTTGCTCTTTCCAGGTATCTGTGACCACATTTTCTGTTTACGTTCTGGTGGACAGCAACAATATTTTGGATGCACAAAAGGCCTTCACCTCAATCACCCTCTTCAATATCCTGCGCTTTCCCCTGACCATGCTTCCTATGATGATATTCACCATGCTCCAGGTATGTATGAACTCTGCTGCTAACTGCTTATCTCTGTGAAAAAGCCTTAGAGTCCAGAATGACTGGCCTATTATATCTCATATCTAGCTTCTCCTGGTGATCTTTCAATTAGGTCTGTTTGGTATCTGGAGACCAATTATCTTATTTTAGCTAAATCACAAGCTCTCTGAGCCTCAGTTTATCTGACTATAAAATGAGAATTATCAAACCAGCCTTTTCTACCTCACAGGGAGGCAAATTTGTGAAAGCATTTGATGAGAATATTATGATTAGCCACAGTGTTGGGAACATTTATAAGTCCTTTACCCAACTGTGTTCTCCCATATTTTTCTAAGGTGCTTGATGTGTTGGTATAGCCTTAACCAAATAGGGCACAAAGGAATAATAAAGACCCTCTTTTTGCATGGACCCAAGTGGTTGCAAATTTGGGAGTCTTAACATGTCAGAACATGAGTGTGGAGTTCAGAGGCCTCAGCTGGACCAGAGAGAATGTCTGGGTTCTGAACACTGAGCACAGACACTGAGATGGGCCAAGGATCAGACCTCAAGAGGAAGTTCACAGGACAGATAGCAGATTGATGAGAAGACTAGAATGATGGGGGCTGGAGAAAATATGATGACCCACATTCATCACAGAGGTAGATAGCTTCAGTCACTTCTGGCCATAGGAAGGACTGGGGTTTAGAAGAAGTCTTCCCTGTCCTAGAATGTATAAAGAAAGACTGATCAATTTGGAAAGTAAAGAAACAACATGCTATTTTTAGTTAGAGTTTATTGTATAAATAGCAAAAGCAAAATCAGTGAAGATATCAGCTCTCTGTATTCCATAGTACAACACTGAACCAAAAGGGGCCAGGTGATGATGCAACATGGGCAGTGGGGCCTTCTGTCTCTAGGAGCTGATCCATACAGCAGCTAAGCAGTTTTATACCCAGCAGTTGTATCCCAAGGAAGGGATGGACAAGAAAGCCCAATACTTCATCAGAGGCTGTGTGGCCGTGAGAAATGGTCTGGTGACAGCCTCCCTGGAAGATAGGAAGGCTGGTAAGAAAGTTCCTTATAGAAGCTCCTTGAAAACCTCCCAAGTTCTCATGTTCCAGAGCCCACTGGGTGTTCTGCCAACACTTAGGTCAGCTGCAATTTACACTTTGGCCAATTCACCTATAAAGGATGCCAGTGGTAGCTCAGTTAGGATACTGGATGGTTCATCAAGTAATAGGCTCAATTAAATAAGAGCAAGACAGGGGCCTGGTTACCAGAAATAGGTAGAAATTAGGGGTTTGTCGGAGAAGAAGACAAGAGACAGTTTCGGGAAAGAGGACCAAAGACTGGACAGACGTAGTAGAGCTGGACTCCTTGAGCTTCCTGAGGGCTGAGATGGAGTGTGTTCATTTATTTCTGTCCAGGGTGGGATGGCTCCCGGTCTGAGGGAAGGCTGAGTCTGTGGTAGGGGTCAGGAAGTTTCAGCTGTGGCAAACAGCAAATTGTGGGCTGATGACAAAATCAAACTCCTTTTTTTTTTTTTTTTTTTTTGCGGTACTGGGGATTGAACTCAGGGGCATTCTACCTCCGAGCTACACCCCCAGCCCTATTTTTTATTCTTTATTTTGAAACAGGGTCCCACTAAGTTGAGGAGTGCCTCACTAAGTACCTGAGGCTGGCCTCAAACCTGCATCCTCCGGTTTCAGCCTCCCAAATGCTGGGATTACAAGCGTGCGCCACCACGCCCAGCTCCAAACTCCTTTTCCTACTTGTGTTTGTTATTGTTTTTTTTTATTCTTGAAATTGTGTGTGCCCTTTCTAGGCCAGTGTTTCCATAGAACGTCTAGAGAAGTACTTGTCAGCGGATGACCTGGACACATCTGCCATTCGACATGTCTCCAATTTTGGTAAATAAATTTGGAACTTGCTTCCCAAAATTGATACTGAATTTTGATATTAAAGGGCTTAACAGCAACAAGCTGATTAAAGGTGAGATCTAGGGGATTTGTCTTGAATTTATGCTTATATAATTAGCATACAGTTTTAGTTTAAATTATGTTTTCACCTGAGCAAATTGCTTAGCTAGATTGCCAAGCAAAGCTGAGCCAGTTGTTCCGAGGATAAGCAGGGAATCCTATACAGGATACAAAAATCAGAAGTTAGGATGGAGCCCAGTGTGTGGAATTGGGAAGGTAGCCTGGAATGACGGAATACACGGGTTCTGAACTGGAGGGTATCCTTGGCCAGAATGGCCAGTGGGTCCGGGATCCAGAGTGGGGAGGGTTTATATAAGGAGATGGAACTCACACAAAGAGATAGAGGACCTGGGGATGTACTCGGAGTATGTATAGATCAGGAATCTGGGTTACCAAGTTTGGGACTTCTGAAGAAGAAAGGACTTCATATGCAGGCCACTTCTAGTCTCAGCCAGGAGTTTTAATTTGCCTTTCATTAGTATAGGAGCAGCATCTAACAGAGGTGATCTGGGAGCTGACAGAGGAAGCAGAGTTATATGAGGGCTGAGGAAGAGCAGATAGATATGTGGGGACTTACATGTGACTGAAAAAGGGGGCCTTTTCTTCCATAGACAAAGCTGTGCAGTTTTCTGAGGCCTCCTTTGCCTGGGAGAGAGACTCTGAAGTCACAATCCGAGAGTGAGTTTCCTCCTTGCCATACCGCCATTCCTTCAGATTCTCCTTGCCTGTCTTGTTCTCAGAAAACTCCCTGTAATAGAACACACGGGGAACTAATCTATCTGTATGTGATCAGTTAGATACTAGTACTAGTTAAGTACTAGCCCCTGGAGGGATGAACCAAGAGCAAGGATCTGGAACCTCTTTTCCCATGACTGTGTTTATAATCCTGCTTTCCTTCTGAGGGATTATGACTCTCCAGCAGAGAACCCATGAAGACATGCCCCACCCCCCCACCCAATAATGGATGGAAATCGTGTGGGGTTGGCAAGTGGCCCAGGTGTCTAGTATAATAGAGGATGCACACAAGAACCTGAACTTTATGTTCATTCATTCATTTAGGTATAGTAATCACAAACATTGGTATCTGGCTTTTTTCCTTAGACAGGGCAGGGGAGCTGTCTCTATATATTCAGTTCTTCATCTGAAGTTTCCTATGAAAATAACCCATTCAGGCGGGTGTGGTGGCACACACTTGTAATCCTAGTACTTGGGAGGCTGAGACTGGGTTTGCGGCCAGCCTCAGCTACTTAGTGAGGCCCTCCGCAACTTAGTGAGACCCTGTTTCAAAATGAAGAATGAAAAGTAGGGCTGGGGATGTACCTTGGAGGTAGAATGCCCCTGGGTTCAATCCCTAGTACCACACACGCAAAAAAGAACCCATTCCTTCATCCCACCCTGTAGGCCATCTCTTCTATGATGTAGGTGCTCTTGCCCTAACATGATTGAATCCTCTTGCTACACTGCTGCACGTAGTGTGTCTCTTAAGCACTAAGTGTGGCAGCACAGCCAACAAATCCACTGAGCACATCACAGACAGCAGTGTACTCCAGGAGCCTGATCAGGCCATGTCTTTCCTCACAACCAAGCACACCTTATCATTTCTCTTCTCATGACTTCCCACCCTTTTCTCCTGTTGCTATAGCCTTTAACATGGACTTTGAGTTAGGTGGGGTGGCACATGCTTATAATCTCAGTACTTGGGAAGCTGAGACAGGAGGATCACAGGTTTGAGGCTAACCTCAGCAACTTAGCAAGGTCCTCAGCAACTTAGTGAGACCCTGTTTCAAAATAAATAAATTAATTAATTGATAATAATCATAATGATGATAATAATAATAATAGAGCTGGGGGGTGTGTAGCTCAGAGGAATAATGCCCCTGGGTTCAATCCCTGGTAATACACACACACACACACACACACACACACACACACACACACACACACACACAGACTCTGGAGCTAGCCCCAGGATGAGTCATGGCAAAAGCCTCTGCTCTGAATCATCTCAACCCAAAAGCTTCTCTTAACAGGGGAAACGAGACATAGCGCCCAGCATATGTGTGTGTGTGTGTGTGTGTGTGTGTGTGTGTGTGTGTGTGTGTTATGTGTGTGTGTGTGTGTTACTGGGGAAGGAACTCAAGGGCATTCTACCCCTGAGCTACACCTCCAGCCCTGTTTTATAACAGGATCTTACTAGGTTGCTGAGAGTCTCACTAAATTGCTGAGGCTAGTTTTGAAACTATTATCCTCCTGTCTCAGTCTCCCAAGTATTGGGATTACAGGCATGTGCCACAGCGTCCAGCTTCACAGTTCCCACTTTACTGCTAAGTCTGAAAGAAGTTCAGCTCAGTGGGCAGGTTCAGCAAGTTCCCAATGCCTGGAGTGTTTTGTTGTTGTTGTTGTTGTTGTTTTGCGGTACTGGAGATTGAACTCAGGGGCATTCTACCTCTGAGATATAACCCCAGCCCTATTTTTTTTATTCTTTATTTGGAAACAGGGTCTCACTAAGTTGCGGAGGGCCTCACTAGGTAGCTGAGGCTGGCCGCAAACCCAGATCCTCCGGTCTCAGCCTCCCAAATGCTGGGATTACAAGCATGTGCCACCACGCCCAGCTGCAATGTCTGGAGTGTTCTAAGGACTCAAGTAAAAGGGCTGGCATCCAGAGTCCCTGGGATTCCAGCCCAGTGTGGACTCTTTCCCAGCTAGAGAAGTCAGATCTTCAGAGGAGGGACCAGAGAATTTGCTTTTGCCAAGCGTTACTCATTGAATACATAAACTTGAAAAACATTAGGTAACAAGTAACATTTAGTTTCTCATTGAATAACTAAATTTGGGAAACAGTGATGTTGTTCAACTCAGTTTAGAAACAGATATCCTTAGTTCAGAGTGAGTGATCTTCCAAAGCAGCCTAGCAGTGGCAGACCTGGCACTTGAACCAAACCAGGTCTCTAGGTGCCCACTAGGATCTTGTTTAATGGTACCATGTGGATCCTAGGAGAATTTTCCCACTGAAAACACACATGTGGCACAAACTGTTTATTGATGAGTTGGACAAATTAGGGCTCGTTCTTTAGCCTTTTAGAGCTTTAAAAAAGATTAAAAAAAAAAAGTCACTGAAGTTTGTATTTCCAAGGCAAATTTTCCAGTCTTGGTGAAGGGGAATCTCTCAATACTTGATGAGAGTCAGAGAAGTGGCTTCAGCTACTCTTGAATATCACACCACTCATCTCCTTCAAAATTATTTCTCTTGCCAGGTGTGGTGGCACACGCTTGTAATCCCAGTACTTGAGAGGCTGAGACCAGAGGATCCAAGTTCATGGCCAGCCTCAGCTACTTAGTGAGGCTCTCTGCAACTTAGTAAGACCCTGTTTTAAAATAAAGAATAAAAAAATAGACTGGGGGTATAGCTTGGAGGCAGAATGCCCCTGGGTTCAATCACCAGTACTGAAAATAATAATAATAATAGTTATTATTATTATTTCTCTTCTTTCAGTGTGAACCTGGACATTAAGCCGGGCCAGTTGGTGGCTGTGGTGGGCCCTGTGGGCTCTGGGAAATCCTCCTTGGTATCAGCCATGCTGGGAGAGATGGAGAATGTCCATGGACACATCACCATAAAGGTAAGAGGGAATGCCACCAGGGAAGATGTCTGACCCTCAAACTTGGGCTTCTTAGTGCTGCTTTCTCATTGTGGAGGATGCACCAGTAGCTGAGGTCTTGGAGACACGGGGCAGGTTTATTTTCTCTGCCCCATCCCATATAATCAGACTCTGGAGGTAGGTTCTAAGAATCTACATTTTTAATGAGCTCTCCAGGTGGTTCTGATATGCATGCTAAAATGTGAAAACTGTAAACTACAGAGATGCCTTCCTTCAAAGTATAGATATTTCTGAAAAAAAAAAAAAAAAAAAAAAAAAACTCACATTCTGCAACATTTTGTTAAAAAAGTAACAGGACCTGGCTGAAAACGTTGCAGCATATTACTAAAAACATAAATAACTTGTAATCAGAGAACCAACAAAAACAGGAGGAACAGGAACAAGAACAATGAAAACAGTAGTGCTATGAAATCAAAACACTGGCCTTTGCACCCAATATCTCAGTCGGTCTTGGGCTTCTTGCCTTCTCCTTTGAGCCCTCAATCTTTGACAACATTAGCTACCAATGCAAAAACCTGGCCTCATGCCACTCCATCAATCATGATTTTTTTTTTTTTTTTTTTTTTTTTTTTTTGCGGTACTGGGGATTGAACTCAGGGGCGTTCTACCTCCGAGTTACACCCCCAGCCCTATTTTTTTATTTTTTATTTTGAAACAGGGTCTCACTAAGTTGCGGAGTGCCTCACTAGGTAGCTGAGGCTGGCTGCGAACCTGGATCCTCCAGTCTCAACCTCCCGAATGCTGGGATTACAAGCATGCGCCACCACGCCCAGCTAATCATGATTTTTTTTAAACACAGAAGAAAATGTTTTTATGAAATCTCCATCAGCACTCTGAATTTCCCCCCCAAATTACTCTAAGTTTAGAGTAAATTATAGATATTTTTGAATCATTAAATCAGCCACTATTTGTACCAAAGAGAGTCAAGTCTATTCCTTTTCAGCTTTTTTTCCCCCTTAAGATCTTTATATATTGCTAAAACTTTCTTTTAATTATAAGAAAGCTTGCCCCTGGTTGCTTTACATTGACCTGCTTGGAAAACTTTTAAGAAACATCTCTTCTTCCACAGTATACTGACATCATTCCCTCACTTGCCAATCTCTAATAAGCTAACACGCAATTTTTTTTTTTTTTTTTTTTTTTTTTTTTACAGTACTGGGGATTGAACCCAGGGGCATTCTACCTCCGAGGTACACCCCCAGCCCTATTTTTTATTCTTTATTTTGAAACAGGGTCTCACTAAGTTGCGGAGGGCCTCACTAGGTAGCTGAGGCTGGCTGCAAACCCGGATCCTCCGGTCTCAGCCTCCCAAATGCTGGGATTACAAGCGTGGGCCACCACGCCCGGCTAATTTTTTAGTTTTTTATTTATTTTTATGGTACTGGGGATTGAACCCAGGAGCATTCTACCTCTGAGCTACACTCCCTGCTCTATTTTATTTTGAAACAGGGACTCCCTGGGTTGATGATAGTCTCACTACTTGCTAAAGCTATCCTCGAACCTGTGATCCTCCTATCTCAGCCTCCCAAGTACTGGAATTACAGGCATGTACCACCACACTTGGTTTAACTTGCTATTTTAAAAAACCATGCACTGAGTGGGGCGGGAATTGGGGAAGGGTTAAATGAGAAATGTGTGCATGTATGCTTTTATCAGCTTGCTCCTAACAAAGATGTATGATTACAATGCACCAATTAAAAAAAAATAAGATGATTCTTAACAACAAACAGAAAAAAAACAAAAACAAAAACAAAACATGCACTGTAGCCAAGATGACTCCACAGATTGAATTTTGTCTCTTAACTCCTTTTGGTAATATTTTCATCATTAACTTTTAACTGAGTTCTATCTTAAATGCAAGTATCTGTTAATCTCTGTCTCTCTTTGGATATAATCTGCTTTGTGTACTTCCTGGTATCTTAATTCTAACCCCTTAGCTTTTGCTTCCTAAAATGTCATTTGTAAGCCAGGCATGGTGACACAAGCCTGTAATCCTAGCACTTGGGAAGTAGAGACAGGAGGATCACAGGTTTGAGTACAGCCTCAGCAATATAGTGAAACCCTATTTCAAAACAAAAAATAAAAAGGGCATATAGCTCATAGATAGAATGCCTCTGAGTTTAATTCCCAGTATCATTCCTTGAATGTAATACTTTTTTTTTTTTTTTTTTTGCGGTACTGGGGATGGAACTCAGGGGCATTCTACCTCCGAGCTATACCCCCAGCCCTATTTTTTATTCTTTATTTTGAAACCGAGTCTCACTAAGTTGCGGAGTGCTTCACTAGGTAGCTGAGGCTGGCCGTGAACCCGGATCCTCCGGTCTCAGCCTCCCGAATGCTGGGATTACAAGCGTGCGCCACCACGCCCGGCTGAATGTAATACTAATAAGCTCATTGGGTATTGGGTTTGACTAAAATCCTGTTCTAGGAGTAGAATGTGTGTTCCTCTTCTGATTTTCAGGATCCTAGCAAGAAAATGAGTTTTTTTTGGTTTTTTTTTTTTGCGGTACTAGGGATTGAACTCAGAGGCATTCTACTTCCGAGCTACACCCCCAGTCCTATTTTTTATTCTTTATTTTGAAACTGGGTCTCACTAAGTTGTGGAGTGCCTCACTAGGTAACTGAGGCTGGCTGCGAATTCGGATCCTCTGGTCTCAGCCTCCCAAATGCTGGGATTACAAGCGTGCGTCATCACACCTGGCAGTTTTTTTGGTTTTTTTTAAGAGAAGGTTAATGATGAGTGGGACATTGAATCTTTCTCCTTGGTCAGTGCAATAAATACAAGAACATTAATAAATATAAGATGTATAGGCAGCCTGGCATGTAGTTCTTCAGATCTAAGCTCTGTTTGCTCCTCCCTACTCCTGCCACCTCACCCTTCAGCTCTGCATTTCTGGAGGCACAGCTGTCATGTGGTCTGGTCCTTTCCTATCCAGGGCACTACGGCCTATGTCCCCCAGCAGTCCTGGATTCAGAATGGCACCATAAAAGACAACATCCTTTTTGGGTCAGAGTTTAATGAAAAGAAGTACCAGCAAGTTCTGGAGGCCTGTGCTCTCCTTCCAGACTTGGAAATATTGCCTGGAGGAGACATGGCTGAGATTGGAGAGAAGGTACTTGGGACAACAAGGGGCTGGACGGGTGAAGAAGTATTGAGGAGAGAAAAAAAATAGAGAGGATGATAAAGTACCAAGAGTAACATAGTTGACCAACCTTGGTGGTCATGTTGGGAACAAACATCAGAAAATAGGTGTTTGTACTATCTGCCACAGTGCTTTTGCAAATAACTCAGAATTTTTAAACTTTGTACCTGGAAATAAAGACAAGATCATGTAATCTAAACCAAGGGCAGTGATGGAGAGGACATGAAAGACTAAATTAACAGTGACTGGGATGATGTGCACCTGTATTAGTAAATACCTCATATTACTAAATGCATTTTTGTTAAAATAGACTTAATAACCATATTGTACTCATTATGTAAATTGAGGATAATTTATTTTAAATTTTCTGATTACTACATATTTAGAATGTTTTCATCCTTTCTTCCTATTACTAAAAATGCATATAGTATTCTTTTGGGGGCAAAAGATCTTGAGCTGCTAGGAGACTAGTGAAGATACAGCTCTAGAGTGATTTTGTCCATTGATTTAGCATACATTTGCTGAGCAACTACTGTATGACAAGACACTATTTTAAGTGCCAGATTACATTTGTGAGCAAAATAGAGAAAACTCCTGCCCTGTTATAGTTCTATATTCTTATGGGTAGAAAGCAACAAAAATAGTAAATATGTAAATTATATGATGGAAAAAGGTAAGCTGGGCATATCTTTAATTATTGACCCTAAAATTATTTATTTGAGTCAAAGTTATTTAATTATATAAAGAACCTTGTTAATATTTTTAAGCTCTTGATACTTAATTATTGAGGAAAATTTCTTCTTTTTACCCCTCCTTATTAGACTCTGAGACTAGGGAGCAGTACTTAATAGAAATTATTTTCTTCTTCAGGGTATAAATCTCAGTGGTGGTCAGAAGCAGCGAGTCAGCCTGGCCAGAGCTGTCTATCAAAATTCAGACATCTATATTCTAGACGACCCCTTGTCAGCCGTGGATGCACATGTAGGAAAACATATCTTCAATAAGGTCTTGGGCCCCAATGGATTGTTGAATGGCAAGGTAAGAAATCCTTTAAAGTGGTGCCGATATGAGGGCAAGGGACTGGGCATCAGACACATCCCCTAGGGCAACCACTGTCCCGAAGCAGCTTTTCTTACTTGCCTGTTCACTGGGCTCCTGAGGAAATACAGTGTCAGGCCGGTTTCCTGGTAGATGATCTGGTGATGGCTAAATTGATCCTAATTCTGTAGCTCTGACATTGAGCCTCTTAGGATGATTGATTGTGATAAAAAAAATACTTTTGGACCTGTGGTTATAGTAAGAAATATATTTGATCTTTATCCCCAGTTCCTGGCACTGAGTTCTTATAGACATTGAACTCAGGGGCATTCTATCTCTAAGATACACTCCCAACCCTTTTTATTTTTTATTTTGAAACAAGGTCTTGCTAAATTACCCTACGTAGCTTTGAATCTGTGATCCTCCTGTCTCAGCCTACCAAGTACTGGGATTATGGGCGTGTAGCTCCTGGTTCAGGGTCACATTTTTAAGTAAAGCTCGGTGTGAATTGACATGTTTTTTTTTTCTTATTAGAATGATACAGGGAAGATGATGGACATAGGGTAGTTAGAACAACTTAATTTATTCTTACAGACTCGACTCCTGGTTACACATAGCATTCACTTTCTTCCCCAAGTGGATGAGATTGTGGTTCTGGGCAATGGTACCATTTTGGAGAAAGGATCTTATAGTACTCTGCTGTCCAAGAAAGGAACATTTGCTAAGAATCTGACCACATTCGTGAAACATTCAAATCCTGAAGGGGAAGCCACAGGTATGTACGAAGGATTGGAACAACTTGGGCCTGGGTAGGAATGGTAAGTCAGTAACTACAGTCAGTAACTACATGAAACTAAACTGATTCATATACAATGAACTAATTTCAAAGTGAATTAACCCAGAGATTCAAACTCTGTTCTTCTGTGTTCTGGGAGGGAAGAAAATTGAAACTGTATGTGGGCAAACTGATGGCTCATCCTGCTCATCTTTCTCTGACATGCAATCAGAGGACACTCTTTAGAAAGGTACAACTGAAGGACTGGGTGAATAACCCTTGCGGAAAGAACACCAGGGGCACAAAGGGCCCTCTTTTAGGGATGCTGTGCTCCTGTTGACTCAAGTCACACATTTCACTCCAACTACCTTAAATCCATTAAAACCAATTCCTGGACAGCTTCATAGACTGATACTAATAGTGAGTGTACTGCTAAATTCTTTTTTTTTTTTTTTTTGGTGGTGGTGGTGGTGGTGGTGGTACTGCGGATTGAACCCAGGGCCATCCTACCTCTGAGCTACACCCTCAGCCCTATTTTTTAAAAAATTTATTTAAAACAGAGTCTCATTAAGTTGCATGGGGTCTCACTAAATTGCTGAGGCTGGCTGAGAAACTGCAATCCTCCTGTCTCAGCTTCCCAAGAATTGGGACTACAGGTATGCGCCACCCCACACCTGACTCCTGCTAAATTCCTGATAAGCTTTAGCAAGAAGTTCTTGATCAATATACCAAAGAACACTAGGTATATGAATCAGAAAAAAAATCATGGCCATTGCACAGACTCACAGTGAACCACAGGAATCGTCCCTCTTGTCACCACCACTGGGTTCCCTGGTTCCAGTCAGCAGTGGAGCCCTGTTTACTCTTCCCAAGGACCTGCCAGCAGTAGCCCTGTACAGAGTTCAGATAGTGGTAACCTGATTGATAAGGCAGGATGGGCATTCCAGAAATCACTCAGATGAAGGAGAAGCTATAGAGCCTACAAGTGGGAACATATTTTGGCTATGAGGTCAGATTAGTATAGGATGATTTAAAACCACACTGGGAAGCACAAGAGCCTGAAGGAAAAGTCTAAACTGGGAATCAGTGAGCTTGACAGGACAGGGGAGGAACAAAGCAAGATGGTGTGGGAGTCAGGGATTGAGAGACAGGCCAGAAGAGTGGGACCAGGGGTATCAAGAAGCAGCAGAAAGAAGAGAGTTAGAGCTTCCCATATGTCTCTATGTGCTCCAGGTACTGGCCTGGAGAGAGCCATAAGCTCTTGCCTGGAGGGGAGAGTGAAATCCCCTAGGTAAGTCTAATGCTGGATCCCCCGAGTTGCTGCTCAGTCAACCACATCACCACAATCTGGGCCCCTTCCTCCCTCCTACCTTCTCTCCCTTCCTCCCTCCTTCCCTCCTTCCTCCCTCCTTCCTCCCTCCCCCCCCTTCCTTCTTTCCTTCCCTCCCTTTCCTCCTCCTCCCTCCCTTCCTCCCTCCCTTCCTTCCTTCTTCTTTCCTTCCTTCCTTTCTTCTTTCCTTCCATTTTTTTTTTATGGTACTGGGAATTGAGCCCAGAGACACTGTACATCCAAGCCACACCCCCAGCCCTATGTTATTTTTATTTTTATTTTGAAACAGGGTCTCACTAAGTTGATGAGCGTTTCACTACTTTCTGAGGCTGTCCTTGAACCTGTGATCTTCCTGTCTCGCTAAGTACTGGTATTACAGGCATGTGCCACCATGCCCAGTTTGGGCATTTTTCTTATGCTCTTTCTAAGTACTTTTTCTGATTTGCCTGGATCTGAGTTCCTGGATTCTGGTATAAATTCCCATGGGTAATGGCCCCCTTAGATGAATCCTATCTTTTATGTCCAAAGCACAGTTTACAAAACAACCAATTAAGACCTTGGTCTGGCAAACATGGAGATAGCATTTCTGAGCAGAGAGATAAGCCCCAAGCCTAGCATGTTATTGTGTTGGTTCTGGAACTTGGGACTTAGTGGAATGAACAAAGGGCGCAGTAAACTTTGTGGATATTGGCTCTGTGAATTAGTTTTCCAACTAAGTGCTGTGACAAAACACCTTAAACTGATTGGCTTAAACAAAAGAGATTGTCTCAGACTTCTAGTAGAAGGGCATGATTAAAGTGCCAGCAGGATTTGTTCGTTCCATTTATTTATTTATTTATTGGTGCATTATAATTATACATCATAATGAGGTTTGGTGTAATAGAGATATACATGCATACAGCACTTGTTTCCCTCCAGGTCTCAGCCCACTCTTTCTTTTTTTTTTTTTGGTATTAGGGATTGAGCCCAGGGGCCTTCTACCTCCAAGCTCCACCCACAGTCCTATTTTTTTATTATTTATTTTGAAACAGGGTCTCGCTAAGTTGCAGAGGGCCTCACTAAGTAAGCTGAGGCTGGCTGTGAACCTGGATCCACCTGTCTCAGTCTCCCAAGTACTGGGATTACAAGCATACACCACCAGGCCCTGCTAGCCCTCTCCTTAAGGTACTAGGGAAAGATCCATCTGAAGTCTCTCTCTCTTTCCTAGTTTCTGATGATCAGCTGGCAATCTTTGTTGTTAGTGCTATTTGTTGTTTCTCCTATTTGTCTAGTTTCCTGAACAAATTCTGTGTTCTTTGTTATGTGTGGTCACTTAAGTCTCACTTGGCTAGCATAGTGGTCAGCTAATGATGAGACAGAGATTTCCTTAAATGCCTGGCGACATTTTGGTCTGCTTCTTTTTTGCCTCAACTGTTACCATTATCTGAGGCAGCTGGGTGTTAAACATTTATGGTGGTCGTTTGCTCCAGCTCTGAGTTAGGTCAAATAAAGACAAGCCTTGTCAATGGAGGTTTTCAGGGAATTCTGAACAGGCGAGGTAATGGCAGTTCTCCTGGGATGGGACTTTTGGGGGATATAGCAACCCGCTAGGTCCCCTTAAGTAATGACTAGGCTGCTTGCATTCATGGCAACCATGACTGTATAGCTGTTGGTTTTCTAGACTACAGCAGTTGAGGAGAGATGGAAATAAGGTGAGTTAAACCCCCATGAGACCTAATGTCCTTATCAAGATTTGGTAATTTTAAAAAATGAACAATCATTGGATTGTTTGGTTCTTTGGTTAATTTCAGAGTTCAAAAAAGTTGATTTGGGCAAATTTTTGTTGTCAGTATTCTCATTGTTTTTACAGAGAAGCAGATTTCTGGAGACCCTTATTCTATTATTTCTACTGATTCTCGTGCTATGTTTTACATTTTGTTTTATTTTCAGGATATGTTTTTAAGAAATGCTTTTACTTAATAAAAGTTTGTTAAACTATTTGAATATCAAGATTAGCAATTTCAGTTTACAATCATCTCTTTAGTCAGTTCATGGAATGGTGACTCTTCTGTTTATCTACCATAGTCCTGAAAAGTTCTTTCCTGCTCCTAAGGAATTTATAAGTCTCTGGGAGTTTTCTTCTTTTTTATTATTTTTTCTTTCAGTGGCTTCTTTTTTGGGGGGGGTCCTGGGGATTGAACCCAGGGGCATTCTAACTCTGAGCTATTTTTGTTTGTTTTGAGTCTTTGTCTCACTAGGTTGTTGGGAGACTCACTACATTGCTGAGGCTCTCCTCGAACCTGCAATGCTCCTGTCTCAGCCTCCCAAGTGCTGAAATTATAGGGTGTGTGCCACCATTTTCTTTATACTGGCATTTCTCGATAAGAGTATCTACTAATAACTAGTATCTATGGAGTAAAATATTATAGCCTGTGTGTACTTATGGGATCCCTTGCTCAAGCCAAACAAGATCAAAGAAGACATCTCCCTCTTGTTGATAGGGCTGTGAGCACTCTGTGCTACTTCTCTAATCTCTAATGTGTCTCCCTAGTTAATGATGGTTCTGAAGAAGATGATGATGACTTTGGGCTGATACCCAGTATGGAGGAAGTCCCTGAGGATGCAGCCTCCTTGGCTATAAAAAGAGAGAAAAGCTTTCATCGAACAATGAGCCGCAGGTAGGTCATTTATGTAGCTGGCAGCCTTCATCACTTCCATATTTCCACTTGATCTTTCTCTTTTTCTCTGTGGGCTTTTCCTGAGAAGTGGGGGCACCATGGACACTCCCAGCTGTTCCTTTGTTTCCTTGAGTGGGCTGGCAAAGGGCTAAGGTTGGGTCAGTTTGCCATGACCATCTGCTCTGAAATGTGCTTTGACACCAGCAGAGTGATTGTGACATCTGCTTGCAAGAAGACCCCTCAGAAAGCATCTCCATGCTCAGGGACATTCCCCCATCTCTATCTCTCAGCTCTAGATCCAGTAGCAGGAGTCTGAAGTCCCTGAAAAGCTCTTTGAAAACTCAAAATGGGAAAGCTCTAAAGGAGGAAGAAGAAGTAAAAGGACAAAAACTAATTAAGAAGGAATTCATGGAAACTGGAAAGGTGAATACCATACCAAAAAAAATAATAATAATAACTTTTTGAGGTGATATATGGCTTGGAATTTTAAAAACTTTAAATTAGTAAACCTTGAAAATATATCTACAGGAACAACATTTTTTTCTTTGCAAAAAATCAAATTCATTATCATTATGATAACAGAGACTGTAGGCTTTCAATCCAACTATATTTCTATAAAAAATGACATGTTTTAGCTGGGCACGGTGACACACACTTGTAATCCCAGTACTTGAGAGATTGAGACAAGAGGATCACAGGTTTGCAACCAGCCTCAGCAACACAAGGCCCTCTGCAACTTAGTGAGATCCTGTTTCAAAATAAACAATAAAAAGGACTGGGGATGTAGCTCAGAGGTAGAATACCCTTAGATTCAATCCCCAGTACCACACACACACAAAAGAATGACATGTTTCTTATAAATATCCTCACACTACCCCGCATGCCTGTTTGATTCCATTCTGAGGTGTGCCGAACAAAACTCCCTTGAGATTCAATTCTAGAAGCCAGAAAACACTAACATATGAGATCCAGAGCTCATGGTTTAAATAAACAAAACTTAAAACCACAAATTCTAAGGTCTGCAGTAATCCCTCCTCCCTGTTCCACTTTGTTTTTCTATTTTCTTCTCGTAATTGGATCTAGATAGTCATTAATAACCGGATGGCTCTGTGCCCTGCATTGTATTTTAGCACTGACCTATTATCCTGGCTCAGTGCAGAGATGGTGACCATAGACTACCAAATTTTACTACTTTCTGTCCACTTTTCTAGGGGAACTCCACCTCCCTTGTGATTTTTTTCTAGGTAATTCCTCACCAAAAGCCATTAGGATGTTCTACTAATATTGGTGGGGACTTTGCAGGTGAAATTCTCCATCTACCTGAAATACCTACAAGCAATAGGATGGGTTTCAGTATTATTCATCCTCTGTATCTACATATTGTATTCTGCGGCTTATATTGGATCCAACTTCTGGCTCAGTGCTTGGACCAGTGACTCTGCATACTACAATGTTACCAACTATCCAGCCTCTCAGAGGGACATGAGAATTGGGGTGTATGGAGCTCTGGGAGTGGCACAAGGTATGTCTGATGGCTAAGGAAGCCATCTCTTATGGGATGTGTCTGGGCTTTGTACTTTTTCTGCCCTAAAGAAAACATTTGCCATTATGTCCTGGACATAAATCTTCAAGGATTCCTGTGCACGGTACTGACAAAATTGGTTCAATTTCTAGGTTTATGTGTGCTTGCAGCAAGCTTCTGGAGTGTGCATGGTTGCATACATGCATCAAAACTCTTGCATAGCCAACTGCTAAACAACATCCTTCGAGCACCCATGAGATTTTTTGACACGACACCCACAGGTCGGATCGTAAACAGGTTTGCAGGTGTAAGTATTTCAAGGGCTATACAATGGTGTTTTTATATACTGAGGATCTTTCTATTGCTGATAAAGAATCATTGTGTTCTCCTAGACAACTCTGTGCTGTTACAGTTCTTTTGTCCACTCAGCATGCAAATGTCTCTTGAGTACCTCCTGTGAGGTCCCAGAGGTCCTAGGGATTCAGGGATGAATAGTTCCAGCCATTCAGTAGCTCACCATCTAGTGAAGGAGACAGCCAAAGAAATGAATGATTATGGTAGAATACAGCAAAACCTATAACAATATGTGGAAAGAGTACAAAGAACTTACAGAGAAAAGAGGTAGTTGTTCAACCTGGTGGGAAATGCCAGAAAAGGTAAGACTTAAGTTACATCCTGGAATTAAACCAGGGAGATTGTGATGGTTGTTGGGGGAGGGGTGGACAGTTGAAGCAGGGTGAGAAGGATTATGCCGCAAAGGGAAAAACATAAGCAAAAGCACTTGCGTTGCCTGTGACAGTGAATAGGGGGTAGTAAGATAACCCTTTGCCTCATCCCTTTCTCCATTCTTGGAACTTCTATCTTTGATGATTTATGAACCAATGAGTTGGGTCTGAATGTTGGACTAGAGCCATCTATAATTTTAAGGAAGTTCTCCAACAATGTTTCCATCTACTGCAGAGCCTGGATTCATTGGCATTCACTGATTCACTCAGCAATTTATTGATTACCTTTTATGAGCCAAGTACCACACTAGACACTGGAGATAACAAATAAATGTTAAGCTCATAGATGATTATCATCCATGGGCCAGACCTAATTCACTGACTTTTTTTTTTAATGCATCTGAGATGGAAGTTTCAGGAAGAGAAGCAGAGACCAGGCAATTCTGGATGATATTCAAATATTCTCAGCACAGTTTTTAGTTCCCTACTTACAGAAGAGAAAGAGTACATTTATAAAATGTCCAAGCAGCTCTGAACCCTTATTGTTTTTGTCTTGGAGAGAACATATAAAGGATAGTCCACAGTTAGGTTCTGGGGACACAGCAACAACTTTGAAAGTAGGCAAATGACTGGTCCTCTGAGACACAAATGGCATGCACGCCATTTTTGGAGACCACTTAAATGCACTCTCTGCTCCGTGTGTGTGTGTGTGTGTGTGTGTGTGTGTGTGTGTGTGTGTGTGTGTGTGATACTGGGAATTGAATCTAGGGGCATTTCTACCTCTGAACTATATCCCTGCCCTATTTTATTTTTTATTTTGAAACAGGGTCTCACTAAGTTACCGCATGCTGCTGGCCTGAAACCTACAATCCTGATCCTCCTATCTGAGCCTCCCAAGTACTGGGATTACAGGCATGCACCACCATACTCAATATGCTCTTTAATAGGACTAAATATGCAACATTTTTAGGATAAAGACAATTCTCACAAAAATTTTGCAAGGATTGCATAGTCTTCCCCATGTCATAATATATCTGACTAATCTTCTAGAAAAGAAAATACAGAGGTCTTCCTGAGAATTAGTTTGCAGTCACACTTTGTTGACTGCTTTTTCATTAAAAAAAAAAAAAAAAAAAAAAGAAAAGAAACAGTCATTAATCATATAGTAAGTTTTGTAGGGGAGGTGGCTCAGGCATATAAATGGGAGTTTGATCTATGGTCTTCTAGAATCAATGGTTGAGTCCTTAAGAGGAGAAATCCAGGTATAGTAGCACCTATAATCTCAGTACTTGGGAGGCTGAGACAGGAGGATGGCAAGTTCAAGACTCAGCAACTTAGACCCTTCGCAACTTAATGAGACCTTGTTTCAAAATTTAAAAAAAGGGGGGGGGGGGCTGAAGGTGTAGCAGCTCAGAGGTAGTATGTCCCTGGGTTCAATCCCCTATACAAAAGAGAGAGAGAGACAGAGAGAGAGAGAGAGAAGGAGAGAAAGAGAGAGAGAGAGAGAGAAGATAAATAATGGAGGAAAGGAAAATGGAAAATCTGTACTAGGTAAGGATCAAAAGTAGTCTTCAGAGAACTGGTAACTAGTGGGGATTTCTTTTCTTCTACCAACCCTGGACATGGTTATATATTTGCATTCTGATGTGACTTAGAGAAAGGTAGATTAGACTCAAGCGCCATCCCCAATTTGGGGCTCAGGCTCCTTTGGAAGGCCATTATCCCTGGCCCAAAGATTGATTTGCACTGACATCACTAATCATAGATTCAATATACTCCTCTAAGAAAGCTAGGCAAGGGTAATCCAAGATAAAGTCAACTCTTCTGAGTGCCTTCCAAACCATTTGTTCATTCATTAATTTTATCATTTGTTAATTTATTGCATGATATGAAAGAAACATAGCTGTAAGAACCATCTATCTATTAGCCAGGCATGGAGGTGCATGCCTATAATCCCAGTACTTGAGAGGCTGAGACAGGAGGATCGCAGGTTCAAAGCCAGCCTCAACAATTTAGCAAGACCCTCCACAACTTAGTGAGACCCTATTTCAAAATTTAAAAATAAAACAGGGCTAAGGGTGTAGCTCAGAGGTACAATGCCCCTGAGTTCAAAACCCAATCCCATGCATGCATGCAAACACACACACACACACACACACACACACACACACACACACACACACACACACCTGTCACCTCTGGGTTCCTTGATTGGAGCTTGGAGCACTGGTCAGCCAGGGATCACATTCAGTCCCACCTCCCTTATCCTTGAAGCTCTATTCTTGGCAAAGGAAACAACTTTCCAATACAGGATAGTCTTCAGTCAAGGGAAGTGACAGGGCTTTTCAACTGGACCTTCCAAACAAATGTTTATTGAATGCCTATTATATGCCAGGCTCTGTTCTAGGTACTCAAAAGAATTAGGACCTGTGTAAAGTTAGAATAGCTCAGTTGGCTTGGTTATAGGAGAAGGCTTTGTTTGTTTATTTGTTTGTGGTATTGGGGATTGAACCCAGGGCATTCCACCTCTGAGATATACCCCTAGCCCTATTTTTTATTCTTTATTTTTGAAGTAGGGTGTCACTAAGTTGTGGAGGGCTTCACTAAGTAGCTGAGGCTGGCTGTGAACCTGCAATCCTCCTGTCTCAGCCTCCCAAGTACTGGGATTACAAGAGTGCGCCACCACAGCCGGCAGGAGAAGGATTTAATGTGTAAGGCTCTATTAACTTACAATAATTATGAATGGCTTAACAAATTCAATGAATGGGAAGAGCAAAATCCTTTACTAAATCTACTGGAAAAGGTAGAAGATGACTGCTGCATCTGTCTGAAGGGATTTTGAAGGAGGAAATGACAGAAATGAGATTATTTATTGTGGTAAGCAGCACAATCTATTACAAATGAATATCTCAAAAAGGTTAAATGGAGAAGCCACTGGAAACACACAAAATTAAACAGATTCCTGGCTGGAATCAGAAAGATATAAAATGCCTCTGGGTGTAGTGGTACATGTTTATAATCCCATTGCTTGGGAGTCTGAGACAGGAGGATCACAGGTTCATAGCCAGCCTCAGCAACTTAGTGAGGCCCTTCACAACTTAGTGAAACCCTTAAACCCTTTTTCAAAAAATAAATGAATAAGAGCCGGGCGTGGTGGCGCACGCTTGTAATCCCAGCATTCGGGAGGCTGAGACTGGAGGATCCGGGTTCGCGGCCAGCCTCAGCTACCTAGTGAGGCACTCCACAACTTAGTGAGACTTGGTTTCAAAATAAAGAATAAAAAATAGGGCTGGGGGTGTAGCTCGAAGGTAGAATGCCCCTGAGTTCAATCCCCAGTTCCGCAAAAAATAAATAAATAAATAAATAAAAGAATAAAATAGGGCTGGGGGTATAGCTCAGAGGTAGAATGCCCCTGGGTTCTATCCCTAGTACCCCCCCCCCCCCCCCACACACACACACACACGGCCTTCAGGATTCATTGGCCCACCCTATCTCCTAATTGTATTCCTAGGATATTTCTACCGTGGATGATGTCCTCCCTCAGTCCATGCGCAGCTGGATTTTATGCTTCCTGGGAATAATCAGCATCATTGTCATGATCTGCATGGCCACTCCTATCTTCACCGTTATCATCATTCCTCTTGGCATTATTTATGTGTCTATTCAGGTAGGTGTGGAAATAACTATGACTTCCTTTCTCTCTGCTTATAAAAGCCTGGGATCCTTCTGAAGAACTTTCTCTTGATTATTGCTCTCCAGTATCTTTACCATTTAGTCTTGTATCTATATACTCAGGAGCCCACAGGCTACTGAAGCTACATTATCAGCATCACTTCATTGGTACATGATTCACAGCCCATCTTATCCTAACTGCTGGGCTCCAAAAGCTTAAGTGGGACAGTTTATGTTTGGATTCAAGACCACTTTGAGGTGGACTTTGGCTACAGTCTTGAAGTCCCAGAAGAGCCCCCACAATGGTCAGGTCATTTCTAGAAGAGTTGGGCCATCATGTCTGCTCCTCTTTGGGCTTTGAATAGGCATAACTGCTTGGGGGTGTCTCTCAGCAAGAACTGGATTCTCTTTTCACTTCAGGGCCATTCTAGTTTCACTGGAGTGTTTCTGGATGGCATAGGCTCCTCCTATTCTTGAGGGAACAGGTAGCTTAGAAGCCAAGCTTCACAGAAAAACTGAAAGGGATTCAATGCCTGTAATAAATATTGACAAGGAGAGGGAAATTACGAGGAGAACTCTTGTCTCACCAGTTGCGTTTGTGATGAACAGTTCACTGAGGGGAAATAGTTCTAAAGCCCCTGCTGGCTGGGTCTTGTGGCCTAGTGGCTGTTGGTAAGATGGCACCCCCTTGTGGTTGTGTGGAGTTCCACCAGTTCACCGTCATCTCCATTAAAGCCTTTTGACTCAAATCAACAAATACCAGGTAGGATTATTTGAGGAAATTTCCAGGGATAGCATTTTGCATTCTGACTTTCAAATGCTCAGGTCTTCCCAGGTTTCAACAAGTCCTCACAGAATCCAGTACCACCACTAAATCCATTCCAGGCTGCAGAGACTCTCCCTGCTTTCTGTTACAACAGTTCCAAATCTTATACCCTCAATGTTCTGAGTATCTCCAGAACATACCATTGAGGCACAGTTTTGTTCACTCAACTGATTCTGTTCTTTGATTTTACTCAAACCTTCATATTCCTTTCTCTGGTCCTTTCCTACCCATCCCCACTTTACACACCCCTCAGGAACAAGCATCCTTTACAAAATCCTTTTGGAGACCATTTTGGTAATCAGTATAGAAACTATCATTTGGACAACACATGTGGATGTCCAGGAAGAACATGGACTTAGTGTTCAAAACTCCTCATGTGGTTTAGAAACTCAGACCTCTAAGGCCATGGCATTGTCTCCTTACTTTGAACTTCTACTGTTCCCTACCAACCTCGGTCTTCACACTGCTCTCTTCCTTGGTCCTCTCTCATCATTTTTGTGGCCAGAGTGACACTGAGGTTTCTGTTCTGTTCAGATGCAGACTGTGGCCATTAAGCAAAAAAAAAAGAAAGAAAGAAAAAAAGAAACAGAACATCACCAGAAAGGAAGAGGTACAACACATACATAAGCGTGGGACTGACTCTTTACTTTTTGTGTTCAGATATTTTATATGGCTACTTCTCGCCAGCTGAAACGTCTGGACTCTGTCACCAGGTCCCCGATCTACTCTCACTTCAGCGAGACTGTATCAGGTTTGCCGGTTATTCGTGCCTTTATGTCCCAGCAGCAATTTCTAAAACGCAGTGAGATGGGGATGGACACCAACCAGAAATGTGTCTTTTCCTGGATTATCTCCAATAGGTGAGGATTCCCCAGCTATTTACCCAAATGTGTGCTTTGGTGTTCTGCATGTTTGATGTTAGCCTGGGAGTACAGGTGTGGCCAGTGGTATAAGACTCACTCTGGCCACACACACACACACACACACACACACACACACACACACACACACACACATCTGTCATCTGTGTAATTAGAGAGAGTATAGTTTTAGCTTTGGAATCAGAGATGGGGTCCCCATGCCAGCCCTACCATTTACCACACTAGTGAATTGCCTTGACCTCACTAAAGAAAATCTAAGTCTCTTTGTTTGCACAATGGCTAGGACACACTACACAGGGTTATGGCAGAAGTCAAATGACATTTGAGAACATTTAATAACCAAAGTACCATGCAAGTGCTGGGTAAGCTGAACATTCTGAGAATGGATATGAGATTCTCCATAGGCAAGTTATTGTTTTTAGGACGGTGAAAGAAATAGAATTCAGAGAGAAGAGAGCTGGGAATTTTCAGGTAAATCCATTGATGGCAAAAATAGGAAGCTTGCATCCTATGAACTGAGTTCCTAAGTAGGTTGGGCATCATCAGATCCTAGCAAGCAGTATGTTCCTGAAAGAGAAAGGTCTTTTTAGGAAGGGAAAATTCCAAAACGTCTTGCGGTATTAAGGGCAGGCCAGTGATGGTGAGCATTATTTAGAACATTGAAAGGTTAGAAATTTGATTATAAAAATATTTGATTTCTTAGAGACTTTCCAAGAAGGAAAGATATAGAAGTAAATCCCATTGGACCCCCGTTGTGATATATGTATCATTTATTTGTACATATGTTAGAATTATTGTTGCAAATTTATATAAATACATTTTATTTGGGAAAGGTTTTATAAACCAGGTCTGTGTGTTCTCTACAAAGCCCCTATGTATTTCCCTGTGATCAACTCACACTGAACTCCCCTCTGCCTACAGCTTCTTTACCTTTTTTAAACACTAAAATCAGACAAAGTACATTGAACTTTCCTGTGGTGCTTGCCTTTTATCCATACATATGGATTCACTATGGCATTGCTTCTCTGGCCTGATCAGGAAAAATCGCCTGTTAACATTCACTTAAAATGCAGATTCTTTAGCTGGGTGTGGTGGCACTCACTTGTAATCTCAGTACTTGGGAGGTTGAGACAGGAGGATCTCAGGTTTGCTGCCAGCCTCAGCAACTTAGTGAGGCCCTATTTCAAAATAAAGAGTAAAAATAGGGCTGGGGGTATATCTCAGAGGTAGAATGCCCCTGAGTTTAATCTCCAGTAACACACACACACACACACACACACACACACACACACACACACACACACACTCCTAGAAAAGGTCCAGGAACTTTTTATATGAATTGATGACATATTTTTAGCAATGATTCTTCTTTTAATTTGGCAACTTTGGAAGAAATTGCATCATAGGATTCCCTTAACTTAGTAAACTCCACTCAGACCTGTAAATGCCGTTTATTTTTTTAAATATTCATTTAATAGACTTTTGGGAATACGCTAAGGTGTTTCTAAATCAAATTGAGGTGCTGAAAGTCCAGCCTTACCAGCTGAACCCTCTGAGAATATTCCATGAACGCGTAGGTTCCTGGTTATGGTGAGGAAGTAGAAATTGCTAACACCTCTCTTTCTGGTTCTGTTGCCCTACAGGTGGCTTGCGATTCGCCTGGAGCTGATTGGAAACCTCATCATCTTCTTTTCAGCCTTGTTGCTGGTTATTTATAAAGATACCCAAAAGGGGGACAGTGTGGGCTTTGTTCTGTCCAATGCCCTCAATGTGAGTAATGAAGATTGGGAGTTCAGCCAAGTTAATGCACTTATCTTAAATCAAGTCAAGTATATTGTGGAGTCCATGCTTTTGATTCCTTTCCAGATCCTGAGAGACTGGTTCCATCTTTTACCCATAGACATGCTCCTTACCCTCTGTAAGAAGGCACCAGTGTCATCTGAAAAAGATAACAGGAAATGAGCTGAGTGTGGTGGTACACCTGTAATCCCAGCTATTTGGGAGACTGGGGCAGGAGGATGACAAGTTCAAGGCCAGCCTGGGCAACTTAGCAAGATCCTGTGTCAAAATCAAGTGAAAAGGGCTGGGAATATAGCTCAATGGTAGAGTACCCCTGGGTTCAATCCCCGGTACCACAAAAATGAACAAACAATAAGACAAGTATTGTTGCCCTTGGGGCTTAAGAAACCTACTTCATATGTTTCAATTGAATATTTTTCAATTTACTATTTATTTCAAATTAGTATTTTTCTGTCTCTTTGCCTCTTTGGTTGGTTCAGGTCAAAATAGATGACGAATAAATTTTTCTCCAGAATATAGCAGTAATCAGGAAATCCTTTGGACAAATAACTCCTCCTGAGTTTGTTCTTATATCACAGAACAATTGGAGCTAATTGTAATAAAGAGAGGCTGATAAATTATATAATGTATCTTATTGCAACATCTCCAGTGTGACTGGGAGATAAATGCAAGATGTTATTACTTCCTAGCACCTAAGACCGTAGTCGGCATTATACTGTTCAGTAAATATTTGTTTGATAAATGAATTATTTCACCATCTTTAATGTTATCTTTTAATATTTAGAGGTTTGCATAGCCACAAGTGTGTGTTATATAGTGCTACCTTCATTAGGAGTTAAGAAGGCCTACTGTGATCCTGCCAGGGCATCTGAAAGGATTCGGTTGTTCACCCAAGTCACTTCATTCCTCGTGCCACTTCCCCTTCATCCCCCAAGACAAACAAGGCAAAAAGTCAGGAAGTTATTAGGTTGAACAATCAAACAAACAAAAATCACTCAAATGTCAGCAATTACATATGGTTCAACTTACACAAAGTGGTTACTCTTACTCCCTATGATCTTGCCCTCTACACATAACAGCTCCCTTTCTGTAACCACTGTTCACCTACAAAAACACCCTGTGTGCTGGTACAATCTCTTGATTCTTTACCTGAAAGAAGCTTGCATCTGATTAATCCCTGGCCTCCAGATTGCCCTGGATCCTTTCAACCCCTTTAGTGGTGGTTATATATATTTGTGTAGAGCACCTGGAGTTTATTGATATAAAGGAGAATGAGGGTCCATGTGGATGTCCCATTTGCTGGCTGATGTTGAGTGAGAACAGAGAGAAGAGGCAACTTTTTGAAAGGCCTTTTCCTGTCCTGTGTCTTTTCTGATGCTCTCCCCCATTTTTAGAATGTCACCTACCACCCTTTCCATAAAGAGTGCAAGGCTTACAGGCAAGAGATCTCGGTTCTGGTCCCACTCCACCAACAGCCAGCTTCTCCAACCCTAGCTTTAGCCCCAGATCACTCAAAGCTCATGCTGCTCTTCATGCAAGCACACCACAGTTGGGCACTTAATTCTTCTCCAGCAATTCAGTGCGCTGGTCTTATCCTCCTCACCCCAAAGAAACAAGGACTGTCTCTTACATTTTCCTTACTCTTTCCTAGAGCCCACCACAGTGTTCAGTGCAATCTAAGCGCTGGGTGACTTTGTGGTATGACTAATGGATTTGGTTTCTGAGCCTAAGAAGATTTTTAATATTTGGTTTTTCTGTAGATCACACAAACACTGAACTGGCTAGTAAGGATGACATCAGAAGTAGAGACGAACATTGTGGCTGTTGAAAGAATAGATGAGTACAGCCATGTGGAAAATGAGGTAAGGAGAAACTGGAGAAAGCCAGGGACAGGGGCCATGCAAGTCCTTTGAGAGCACATCTTCCTCACTTCTCAACATCTCACATGGGCTCATAACAAGTGTGTGTGTACGTGTGTGTGTGTGTGTGTGTGTGTGTGTGTGTGTGTGTATGGTACAGGGAATTGAACCCAGGGGCACAATACCTCCGAGCTACACCCCTAGTCCTTTTTTTTTTTTTTTAATTTTATTTTGAAACAGAGGCTCACTACTTGCCTAGACTGTCCTTGAACCAGCAATTCTCCTGTCTCAGCCTCTCAAGTACTGGGATTACAGGCATGTGCCACCACACCCAGCCACATTTTTTTTTTAAGTTCCCTTTTCTCTAACTCAAAGGACCTACTTTCTTAAAATGTGGAATAGGAAATGGTTTGGAGGAAGTCAGGTCTTATAATGCACCAAGCTAAATGGTGGCTGTATTCTGGAGATTCACAGAGCAGCACCCTTACCGGATAAGATTTCTTGAACTGAATATGGTAGGAGAATGAGTCCAGTCAGTTGGGTAGCTGATACATTGCTACCTTCTCCTGTTCTGGGACATGAGCCCCATGAGGACTGTTGATCTGAGTTGTGACTGTGTAAAGCACTGTTCATCCCATCTCCTTGCCAGGCACCCTGGGTGACCGACAAGAGACCTCCAGCAGATTGGCCCAGCAGAGGTGAGATCCAGTTTAGCAACTACCAAGTGCGGTACCGGCCTGAGCTGGATCTGGTACTGAGAGGGATCAACTGTAACATCAGGAGCACCGAGAAGGTAAGTGGAGCAAGAAGGCCTGGCTAGAAAGTCCTGTGATCAGAGGACAGCAGGACACAGGATGGAGAGCGTCTGGACTCTGGCCCTTCATCATGGTGGTGGGAGAGGGTTGGGGTACTTCCTCTGCCCTGGGGATATACAGGGACACACCACCACCACCAGAAGGCAGGATATCGGCAAGACATCTGCCAGCTGACCAGGGCCCTGGGAGTAGTTAGGAAGTCAGGAAGGAAGTGGAGTGCCAGGCCTGGGGAAGAGCAGTGTTGTGGGTTGTCTCTAAAGACAGAATGTCCTACTTCTCCTCCTGGTCTGCAAAGTTGGACTCCCTCCTATGGTGCTCTTGTTCTCCAGGGATTTGGGGTCTAATGTAGAAACAAATAAATCTGGGTCCAAATGAAGGCTCTAGTTCCCAGCGGGTGGCAAGTCCCATCCCTTTCTTCTCCTCACTTCTAAACAGATATTTTTAAAAGAAGCTATAATTTCCAACAATAATTACAACAACAAGAGTTGTTAAGAGGGTGTGTCCAGTTCCAACTGTCACTGTAGCTCTCAGCAAGCAACAATTTATGAGGCAGGATGGGAGAGCCATCTTTTTTTGACATCTGGACACTTTATTTTCTCATGAAAACCAAAATCCACTTAATGTCTTTGAGATGAAATCGCTGATCACTGCCTCTTACTACCTATGATTGAGAATGCCTAGGCTAAATAATTTTTTTTTCTCTAGAATTACATGTTGAACTAATATGCAAAGGAACTCTTCACAGGTCGGCGTGGTGGGCAGGACAGGAGCTGGGAAGTCATCCCTCACAAACTGCCTCTTCAGAATCTTAGAGTCCGCAGGTGGCCAGATAACCATTGATGGAATAGATATCGCTTCCATCGGACTCCACGACCTCAGAGGGAAACTGACCATCATCCCCCAGGTAAGCTCTAGAACTTACGTTGGCACACACAGTGGGGCAAGAAACATACTGGTGTCTGTTCAATTAGCAGTATCATTTCTGCAGTCTACTCAGGACACCCCAGCTAGTTTCCCTAAAACACATTGTTTCCAGAATTCAAGTTTTTGATTTCTGTGTGCTATGCATTTGTAACTGCTAGTATATGACCAGTAGGTGGCAGCAACACAACAGAAGTTAAATAGAGCAGATGATTATTTAGCATTTCTATAGCCCATCATGGTTTGCAAGACTTTTGCAATCAGCATTAGCAGTTTTGCCACTGAAGCATGAAGCCATTAAGCTTTATACTCCCCATTTGATATGGCTAAAAGATAGAGGAGGGAATTTGCTGCAGGTTTTTGCCAGCAAGCAGAACATTTAGTGTATCAGCAAGAAAGACTTCCCTTTGGCTTGCTCACTGGACCCTACCAAATAAGGATCACCGTAGAGGCCTCTCCACTCTCAGGTGGTATGTGGCTCCACACCAGAACCATTTCTTCTCCCACACTCTAGCCAAGTTTCTCTGGGGGTAGTTTTGATTTGTCCGGTATTTGCTTAGTTTGATGCACTCTTTTCTCTGGCCCCTTCAAAACATAATCGGTTCTTCTCCAGTGATTGTATCATCCCTTCCTCTATCCTCCTCCCATCCCTCTACCTCTAAAACAAAGTTTTCATTTGGTGGAGGGATATTCTGGTCATCTTCCTTTGAAGATACTGTGGCAAAATTGGAAATTCATAAGTGAATTTCAGAATGAAACAGAAACAACAATGAACCAAGGATTCCTCTTAGTCCTGTGCTTAGTTCCCTGGCTGGCAGTCATTCCAGGCCTTCAGAGGACTTGCAGGAGCTCTACCATGTTGTGACATGCCTGTAATCCCACCTCCTTGCGAGGCTGAGACAAGAGGATTGCAAGTTCAAGGCCAGTTGTAATCCCAGCTACTTGGGAGGCTGAGGCAAGAGGATTGCAAGTTCAAGGCCATCCTGGGCATCTTAGTGAGACTCCTGGCTCAAAGTAGAAAATAAAAAAGGACTTGGGGTGTAACCCAGTGGTCGAGTGTTGGCCTAGCATTTATGAGGCCATGTTCAATCCCAGATGGAAAACAAACAAACAAACTCGGCCATGAATCAGCTTCCTGCCTAAGGAGTCCATCTCAGGCCAGTTCTACCTGTTTTCTTCCAGCCATAAAGAACTACTGGGTCTTTTTCTGATATTAGCTCCAACTGCTCCCTTGTTCCTTGATTTGCAGGACCCTGTCCTGTTCTCTGGAAGCCTGAGGATGAATCTAGACCCTTTCAACAACCACTCAGATGAGGAGATTTGGAAGGCCTTGGAGTTGGCTCACCTCAAATCCTTTGTGTCTGACTTGCATGATGGGTTGTCCCATGAAGTGACAGAGGCTGGTGACAACCTGAGGTAATGTCTCACAACGGGCAGTGAGAGGATGTGAGTGGACCGCTCCTCATGCTCCTTGTCTTAGGTGATGTCTGGCATTATGGAATTTTCAGTGTACAAGTCTAATTCCTGTATAAAATGAACCTACTGTGAAGGTTTGAGGACAACCTCAGCAAGTAGGGAGACTCTTATCAACTTAGCAAAACCCTGTTTCAAAATAAAAATAAAAAATAGGGCTGGGGACAGGGGGATGTATAACTCAGAGGTAGAGTGCCTGTGGATTCCATCCCCCATACCAAAAAATAAAAGTTTAAAAAGAAAGGAAAAGAGGTGAAAGTATTTTGAAACTTGTGAAACCTTTGTTATTAAATGTGCCCTTCAGGTGACATTACACAATGGGAACTTATAGATGCCACTGTTAAGGAGAATCACAGAAAGCAAAGATGATCAACTTAGCTGTGCACAGCGATCATAACTAAAACTGTTTTAATGCCTGGTCCAACCCTATGGTCTGGTTTAATCAGTGTCAGATCAAAGTCTTAAATGACCTCACTGTTAAGGGCATCCCAGTTTGAGATGGTCTAAAGGGCGTGGGCATGATGGGGACGTAATGTTTGCACAATCCTTAGGCACTGTTGAAACACTTTAAATCAACACACAGACTCTCTTGGCTTTCCCAGTTCTTTTTACCTGTTCAAAGTATTTTTATATATGTTGACACTTTAGTCCTGGCCTTCTCTGTACATTTAACTGTCCAATAATAGGTGGACTTGGAGCCAGGAGTGGTAGCACATCCCTGTAATGTGAGGGAGGCGAGAAAGGAGGAGGTTTGAAGCCAGCCTTAGCAACTTAGCAAGCCCCTGTTTTCAGATTAAAAAAATAAAAAGGGCTGGGAGTGTAGCTCAGAGGTAGAATGCCCCTGGGTTCATTGCCCAGCACCACACACACACACACACACACACACACACACACACACACACACACACACAATGTGGACTTGGCATTGTTTCTGTAACAATTTGGTTTTTCTCTTCACCCCCTTCAGTTCAGCCATTCAATAAAGCCTGCCTCTCATGGACAGTTCTTCCTCCCATCATAGGTGCCTCAGGAAACCCAGGAAGGAAAGGAAGGTTCAGTCGCTCACATAATGAGCTGGCAGCTCTGGATTCACCTGGGAGCTTGTTACAAATGCAGAATCTCAGGCCATACTTCTTCTAATCTAAATTTTCATTTTAGCAAGATTCCCAGGTGGTTTTCGTGCACGATGCAGCTTGAGACACCCTGTCTAGAGCATTGGTTCTAACTAAGCTATGAAAATTACCCAGGGAGCTTAACAAATCCAATGTTCCATCTGTACACTAGGCCAACAGAATCTGGACCCAGGGGACACTTGCAAGGCTTGCTAGCAAGTGCCATTGATTTTGTTTTTTCTTAGCAACAGATCTAGGAACTAGCTGGACCTAAGTAGGTCTTTAGGATGATATAAGAGACCATTTAAACATTTAGTCAACAAATACATATTAGCATTTACTACGTGCCAGGCCCTGGAGATACAGTGGCAAATACACAGACATAATCCCTGACTTCTAGCAGGTACCACACAATGAAGGAGAAAGTCCCATGGGAGGAAATGCCAGTGTTGTCAGTAATTCAGAGGGGATGTGCAGGGCAGTAGGCAAGAAATGATAATGACTCTTCTGATTTTTATTCTTATTTTTTTACTTTTTTTGCGATACTGGGGATTGAGCCTAGGGGCATTCTACCTCCAAGCTATACCTCCAGTCCTATTATTTATTCTTTATTTTGAAACAGGGTCTACATAAGTTGTGGAGCTAAGTAGCTGAGGCTGAGTAGCTGAGGCTGGCTGAGAACCTGGATCATCTGGTCTCAGCCTCCCAAGTACTGTGATTACAAGTGTGTGCCACCACACCAGGCTTATTTTATTTTATGTTGCAGTACTGGGGAATGAACCTAGGGGCATTCTACCTCTGAGATATACCTCCAGTCCTATATTTTATTCTTTATTTTGAAACAGGGTCTCACTAAATTGTGGAGGGCCTCACTAGGTAGCTGAGGTTGGCTGCGAACCTGGATCCTCCAGTCTCAGCCTCCCAAGTGCTGGGATTACAAGCGTGTGCCACCACGCCCAGCACGACTCTTTTGATTTATAAGAAGAAAAATCACAACATCCTTCTCTTGTCCATGTGAGACACTTAAGTAGTATTGCCAGCACCTTGATTTCAGACCTGAGTTTCAGCCCTGGTTGAGGATTAAAACTTCAATACTTCTGGATAAGTCAGCCTGGAGAGCACAGCTAAGAGCCAAAGTGTACCTCAGAACAGCCTGTTACTTAGAAAGTCCAATCAACCCAGGCAGGAGTTTGGTATAAGCTAAGTAAGTAGTTTTGCAGTGTCTCTGCTCTTACATTACAGACAAATACTGGAAGTTCATCTTGGGTGACTTCTCATCTCCTGCAGAAATTTTCTTACAGAAAATTACAGAACTTTAGTCTAGCCACCCCCTGTTTAATATGTTCCCTAATGGCCACAGCAGGAAAGAGCAATTAGCAAATTCCCAAATATTTCCTTCACATCATTTCCCAAAGCTTCTTTATGTAAGTAAGAGGTCCAGCTTTCATTACAAGCTCTTAGCAAATTAAAGCTATTTGCATTTTACAAGCATATTCGAATTCCACATACATTGCATCTCACACCAAGACATCGTGTTCATTAGATTGCTTTGTCTCTAATCAAGGCAGAAGGCCTTGAACAAATAATTAGCCTTGAGACTGGAATTACACATTAAAATAATGGATGGATATGCTAAGGCCACAAAGAAATGCCACTAGGGCATTCTAGTGCAGTGCCACCCTATATTAATAGCATCAGGTCAAATACTGCTGAAATCAACTTGGTGGCGTTCATGTTGCTTTGGAATTGTTGTCGCTATCACTATAGCCAAATGCAAAGCACTGTTCCTGAGCCAGTAGTTTCCAAACTTTTTAAAATGTGACAATTGCCTGGGGTGCTTATTAAAAATGCACGTTCTTAGGCTTCTCCCCATTCTGACTGAGTAGGGAAAGGACAGAGACATAAATTTTTAAATTAAATACCTATGGTAAGTCTTCTAATTGAGAAACTTTGAAAAATGTTGCCCACAACAATGATGAATGGGGATATTTGGAGTGGGGTTTTGAAAGTCTGATCTGGAACATGAAACTGTCCCCCTGTCTCGGGTCTTTCTTTGGTCCTGAGGGGCTAATGCACAGTGTCTTCTATTGACTACAGCATAGGGCAGAGGCAGCTCCTGTGTCTGGGCAGGGCTCTCCTGCGGAAATCCAAGATTCTCGTCCTGGATGAGGCCACTGCTGCGGTGGATCTAGAGACAGATCAGCTCATTCAGACGACCATCCGAAATGAGTTCTCCAACTGCACGGTGATCACCATTGCCCACAGGCTGCACACCATCATGGATTATGACAAGTGAGTGAGTGGGAGAGGGACAGAGACAGCTCTGAAATGGCTTGCAGCAGAAGGGTTCACCCCCATCATCATACTGATGAAAATGAGATCCAGAGGTTTCGAGAAACTTGTCCAAAATTATACATCCAGCTAATAAAAGCTCACAGGGTCAAGGGAATTATCTTGAGAATAAAGTGGGAAATTGTAATTATTAACTGAGCATGAGAGGTAGAGGTCCAATCATTAAATAGCACATGTTGCCCAGAGACCTTCCCAACTACCCTGGGCCGCAGCTGATGTCCCGTAAAATTACTAGAAGCAATCTACCCCTTCTTGCTCTGGCATCTTAAACTCAAAAGTCAGTAATCATAGAAAGCTGGAGAGGAAATAGACCAAATATTATGTCCATAAATGAAGATATCGTTCCCAACCTTACTAGCATGTGTGGGGAGGAAGGACGGAGGTAGCAGGATGGAGTTAGGAGAGAACCACACCAAGAGATGCTGTGTGCACATAAGAATGTATCACTTCAAATGCCACTGTGAAGTATGGTTATATTGCACCAATAGAATTCTAAAAGAAGTTAATAAATATTAAACAAAATAAAAGCAAACAAAGAAGGAAAATGCGAAAGTTTTTCTTTCTTTTTTACCCAGGAGAAGGCTTCCTTTTAAAATTAATCATCCTTAAATAATGTATACTTTGAAAAAAAAATAAGAGACTCAGCTTGCATGTATTCTTATATGATGTGCTCCTTTAATTTAGTATTACTCGTGGATTCATGTTGACACACGTAGCAGTGCCTCATTTATTCACACTGCTTAGTAGACTGTATGAGCATTATACAACTTAGTCCTGGCTATTCTTATAAAAGCCAAGATTTGAGGTGCTACTTTCTAAGATTTTGATTTTTCTCTTTGTTTCAGGATAATGGTCCTAGACAGTGGGAATATTGTACAGTATGACAGCCCTGAAGAACTGCTGAAAGACCTTGATGGTCCTTTCTATTCTATGGCCAAGGAAGCTGGCATTGAAAATACAAGTGACACAGCATTCTAACAGCAGGTCTTGCAGGTTAGAGAAGGACTATGAGGAGCATTACTTATTTACTTTTATTCTAGTGAAATATGTCATATGTGCAAATGTATAAAATGAACATTTTTGTTTTGAGATGGTTCTCACTGTGTTGCTCAGACTGGTCACAAACTCTTAAACCCAGAAGATCCTCCTGCCTTAGCCTCCTAAGCAAAAATGTACATTTTTAAAAAGAATGATAAGTAAGCACCCATGAGCCCACTATTCAGGTTAAGAAAACGAACGTTACCAGGTACCTCGGGAGCCCCTCCATTGCCCCATCCTTATCATGACTCCTTGCTCCCCATCCCTCCCAGACACAGCCACTGTCCTGCATCTCATGATCATGATTCCCTTGTCTTTCATTTCAGTTGTATCGCCTTTGTATGTATCCTTAAATGATGTTTACCTGTTTTGTCTTGTGTAAATAGATTCCTATTACATATATGCTTCTGTGACTCCATTCTTTTGTTCAGCAAATGTGAAATGTATACATGTGGATACACATAATGAGGTCCAGTAATTTTTGCTGCTTGTTTATAGCACAGCCTTATATGAATACAACACAATTTGCCCATTTTACTGTTGTTGAGCATTAGGGTTATTCAGGGGTTTTTTTTTGCTTATGAACAAGGCCACTATGCACATCCTGGTACCCATCTAGGATACATGTATGAGAGTTCCTCTAGAGTATAATCCAGAAATGGAGAGGATGTACCTGTTTCTGTGAACGTTCTAAATCATGCCAAACTGGAAATGCCAACTGAAAACATCTTTATCAGTCTGATAAGTGTGAATTAGTATCTTTAATTTGCATTTCCTGATTATTATTGAGGTCAAATATCTTTTCATATGTTTCTGGGATACTTGAGTTTTGTATTATATAGTTTCAAAAGTAGATCTGATAATAACAATATCTGGATTCTGGCCATTGTTGTTGCTTTTTTCTTTTTTTTTCAGTACTGGGGATTGAACCCAGGGGCATTCTACCTCCAAGCTACACCCCCAGCCCTATTTTTTTTCTTTATTTTGAAACAGGGTCTCACTAAGTTGTGAAGGGCCTCACTAAGTAGCTGAGGCTGGCTGCGAACCTGCGATCCTGCTGTCTCAGCCTCCCAAATACTGGGATTAGAAGGTCCACTACCATGCCTGGCTTGTCGTTTGTATTTGTTGATTTTATACCATGGCGTCTTATTTCCTTGTATGTCTTGTGATTTGTGTGTGTGTGTGTGTGTGTGTGTGTGTGTGTGTGTGTGTGTTACTGGAAGTTGAACCCAGAGGCATTTTGCCTCTAAGCTACATCCCCAGACGTATTTTATTTTTATTTTGAAACAGGGTCTCACTAGGTTAATGAAAGTCTCACTACTTGCTGAGGCTGTCCTTGAACCTGCGATCTTCCTGTCTTGGCCTCCCAAGTACTGGAATTACAGGCATGTGCCACCATGCCCCATGGTCTTGTAAATTTTTATGTAAGCTTCTAATTCCCCTTAGAACTTGTTCTAGTGATACTCTCTGAGGCCTGAGTGGAACCTGAGTTGTTCCTAAGGGAAATTGTGAATGTTTCTGCTGGGAACTTGGGGCCTCACCCAGAGCTTCTTCAGACTAAATTCTCCACTAAGAGGTTTCAAACTAGGCAGTTAGTGCAGCTTCAGACCACAGTCCTACACAAGAGCCAGCTTGTGACTTAGGAATCTCAAGGGAGAGTGATAGTGACAGAGTGACTTGACATAGCAATAGTGTGGAGACAGGCTTGGGTTTTTGTTGCTGTGGACTCCTTCTGCATTCTGCATGGTGGGAATTGTTCCTCACTTAACTTGTACACTACAGGTGTAGCTATTTCAAGACTCAGGGTTATAAGAGGGGACTCTGTTTTGGCTGACTCTGTTTCTCCTTGTTGGCTGACCTTGGCTTTATTTCTTACCTTAGCATCATGCATTATCAATAAACTGAGAGTCCAAGATTTCCAGGTTTCAGAAGGTAGCCTAAGCCTTTCTCCTCCTCACCTCCAGAAGCTTTTTGTGTCCTGTTATTTCAGGATTCACCATATTCCTTACTTCCATTTCAGTGATGTAATTATAAAGCTTTTGGCATAGCTAATATTTCACTGTTTGGTGAGGTGCTCAGAGCATTAAACTTCCTAAAGGAGGGGTGTATAGCTAGAGAAAGCATAAATTTGCTGTATTTGGACAGGTACAGGTTGCATCTGCTGTCCAGCATAATAATGGCTCTGTCCTTCCCTCTAAAAGTTGTCTAGTTTGGATTATATACTTGTATAGGCTCCTACACGTAGTCCTGTGAATTAGCTTTTTGTTTTTGTTTTGCTTTTGTTGTTGTTGTTGTTGTTTTTGGTATTAGGGATTGAACCCAGAAGCGTTCTACCTCCAAGCTATATCCCTAGTCCAATTTTATTTCTTATTTGGAAACAGGGCCTCACTAGGTTGATGAAAGCCTCGCGAAGTTGCCGAGGCTGGATTTGAGCCTGTGATCCTCCTGTCTCAACCTCCCAAGTACTGGGATTACAAGCGTGCACCACCATGCCCAGCTGTGAATTAGCTTTTGAATCAGCATGAATGGTGTTCAACAAAGTTATATAAATATTGAAGTTTTGACTAAGAGAATTCCTATCTAATTCTGCAAATTAGATGTAGCACATTATAAATATTCCAATAATTGTTGGCTATTTTTCAAAGCTAGCTTTTGAAATACCTGCTTTCCTGCATAAAATGTATCTCCTATAAATTGCAGATTACTTTATGTTAATCTAAGACTGTCGATTGTCAAATAACCATTGTTTTAGGTATCAGTTAAACTCTGGCATGCCTTGTTTATAAGATGCATCCTATCTGTGGGGGGAAATGACATTTAGCATGAATACAATATAATACCATACCTCTAAAGCTCTATCAGAGCTAAGTTGTGTCCTTTCTCTCTGCTATTGATACTGTTCCTTTTTTCCTGCTTTTTCTTTCCAGCTTTGTTGTTCTTTTAATCCATCATCACCACCACCACCACCACCACCACCATCCTCATCCTCTCTCTTATCTTTTTCAACTTTATTTCTTTTTTATTACCAAGTAACCAGCCATTGTTTTCACCATCTATTCTTCCTGCTCATTCGAATGTCAAATAATACTGCTTCCTTTTTTCTTTTATTTCCCTCAGTATTTCTGCATAAGCACATTCCATGCACATAAACTTTCCAATTTGCTTCTTACAACAAGTTTCTAGACATAAAGCATTTGAAAAAGCAAGAGGAACTTTGGAAAACAGGAGAACAGTTTACACCTGCCAAGACCTACCTGCAAAGACTGGAGAAATGCAACAGAGATTAAGCATCAAGGATAAAAGCAGATGAGAAGAGAGGAGCGCCCTGGGATGTTCTGTTTGTTTCCCAAAATGATCCGGGCTGATCTTTATGTTGTTATCATCAAAGAACTTTGAAGATTAACAGCATCAGTATTTATTCAGCATCTTCTAAATGTCTGGCACTATCTCAAGATTTTTTAAAAGCAATTGAATATAAATAAAATATATTTTTATTTAAATAAACATTACATTCTAGTGTGGCCTAAGTTAATATTCCTCTCACAAGTTTTATTTTAGCTAATCAGTTTCAGGGACAATTTTAGATAACTACCTACAACTATATGTGTCCCCAAATGCCACCATCTTCTGGCCTCTTTCTGTGTCCAGACTGATTCTTCTGGGTACAGAGGGTTTTTAAAGTAAAGAAACCTATTTCAGTTATTAAGCAATTATCTCTCACCTTCAAACCTAGCCTCTTGCTTTGTGATGCTGGGGCTGGGACTAGAAAATCCCATTTCTGCCTTGCCACCTCCTGTTGGGTTTGAAGGAAGAAGGTACTGCAGGGAGGCCGGGCACTGGGCTGCATGAGGCAGGGCCTATTCCTTCTTGCTTGCTGTTTCCATCAGCATCGTTCCAGCAGTGTTTCTCAGTAGCAACATATCATTCAAACAACAACATTCACAGAACTAAGGCCATTGTGTCCCTCAGCCTGACACTCACACCAGTTAAGCAACACCCTCCTTTTCAGAAGTAATAAAGTCACCAGGCATGCCTGTAATCTCAGTACGTGGGAGGCTGAGACCGGAGAATCTCAGGTTCAAGAACAGCCTCAGCAAGTAGTGAGACTCTCACCAGCTTAGAGAGACCCTGTTTAAAAATAATAAGCTGGGCATGGTGGCACACGCTTGTAATCCCAGCATTTGGGAGGCTGAGACCGGAGGATCCAGGTTCGAGGCCAGCCTCAGCTACCTAGTGAGGCACTCCACAACTTAATGAGACTTGGTTTCAAAATAAAGAATAAAAAATAGGGCTGGGGGTATAGCTCGGAGGTAGAACGCCCCTGAGTTCAATACCCAGTACCACAAAAATAAATAAACTAATTAATTAAATTAAAAAAATAAGCCGGGCGTGGTGGCACATGCTTATAATCCCAGTACTTGGGAGGCTGAGACCAGAGGATACGGGTTCGCAGTCAGCCTCAGCTACTTAGTGAGGCCCTTCACAACTTAACGAGACCCTGTTTCAAAATAAAGAATAAAAAGTAGGGCTGGGGGTGTATCTCAGAGGTAGAATGCCCCTGGGTTCAATCTCCAGTGCCACACAAAAATAAATAAATAAATAAAAAATAAAATAGGGCTCAGGGTGTGGCTCGGAGGTAGAATGCCCCTGAATTCAATCTCTAGTCACACACACACACACACACACACACACACACACACACACACACACCAAAAAAATCAATAAAGTCAAAGAAAACAAAATAATTCTACATTGATACATTGACACAAGCAGGAAGAATAAATGGACCAATTTGACCTAAATTTTTTGTAGACTACTTTTGTATAAGTGCTTCTTGTAACATCATTCAAAGAAATGTATTCCATTTAGGCAACATAATACATCATATTATAGAATACATTTAATCATAAATGCATACTGATCAGGAATTTATTTGAAAATTGGCAAACAATATTCTACAAACTTTGGTATTTAAATCTCTAAGCTGCTGCAACTTAAATTTAGTTAGCAAAGACTAAATTTTACTATAAGCGTGAGCTTAATCTTCTATCTAGATTAGCTATCAAACTCTTTTTCGAAGGGTTTCATATTGTTTGAAAATGCCATAAAGAAAAGATTGTAAAAATGCAACAAAGAATCAACTGTAAAAGCACTAATTTGAAGCTGGGTAATCCCAGTTTATAATCCCAATACTTGGGAGGCTGAGACAGGAGGATGGCAGGTTCAAAGCCTCTGTAACTTTTTTTTTTTTTTTTTTGCAGTACTGGGGATTGAACTCAGGGGCATTCTACCTCCGAGCTACACCCCCAGCCCTATTTTTTATTCTTTATTTTGAAACCGGGTCTCACTAAGTTGCAGAGGGCCTCACTAGGTAGCTGAGGCTGGCCGCGAACCCAGATCCTCTGGTCTCAGCCTCCCGAATGCTGGGATTACAAGTGTGCGCCACCACGCCCGGCTTTTAAAAATTTCTTATTGGAAGCAGTGTCTCTCTAGGTTGCTGAGAGCCTCACTAAGTTACAGAGGCTTGCCGGGTGTGGTGGCGCACGCTTGTAATCCCAGCATTCGGGAGGCTGAGACCAGAGGATCTGGGTTCGCGGCCAGCCTCAGCTACCTAGTGAGGCCCTCTGCAACTTAGTGAGACCCGGTTTCAAAATAAAGAATAAAAAATAGGGCTGGGGGTGTAGCTCGGAGGTAGAATCCCCCTGAGTTCAATCCCCAGTACCGCAAAAAAAAAAAGAAAGAAATTTTTAAAAAGTGGGCTGAGGATGTAGCTTGGAGGTAAAATTCCCAGTATAGAAGAAGGAGAAGAGCTGACGTGGTGGCGCAGGCTTGTAATCCCAGCATTCGGGAGGCTGAGACCAGAGGATCCAGGTTCGCGGCCAGCCTCAGCTACCTAGTGAGGCACTCCGCAACTTAGTGAGACTCAGTTTCAAAATAAAGAATAAAAAATAGGGCTGAGGGTATAGCTCGGAGATAGAATGCCCCTGAGTTCAATCCC